>JAJIBD010002992.1:0-105566 GCA_021461705.1 Cryptotis parvus
GAAAGCAAAGTCAAGAAGACCAGTCCCGGACCAAGCCCAGCCCCTACTCTATAGAACTGCTTTGCTAAATTATTTACTTAACTTCTCACTCAGCTTGCCTCTTGCTCATTGTGCCATTTTATTTTGATTGTCATGGCCACATCTTTGGTTTATAAACATAAGGTAAAAGCATCTATGGGTAGTAATCAAATATCTTACACACATTTCCTTTGCCCTCTTTTTTTCAGGAATTACTCTCACCACTGGGTTCAACCGACTAAAGCACCCCCTGGCCCCTTCTTTAAGCACCTGATTTCATGATTTTTTAGAAGAAAGTGGGAAAGGAGGATACTAATCTTATTGCCAGAATTTCTGCAAAAAAAGTGCTAGAAAAAAATACAAAATGGATAATAAGAGAAGGAAGTATTTTATTTTCTTTTTTAGTTAAACCACTGTGCTGTGGACAATTACAACGCTGTTCATGATTGGTTTCATCCCTCCACCAGGGCACATTTCTCAACACCAATCTGCACCGTTTCCCCCCCACACACACACACAGCCTGCCTCTGTAAAAAATGAAAGCTTAAGTAATCTGATCTACTCCTCACTCTCTCTCTCTCTCTCTCTCTCTCTCTCTCTCTCTCTCTCTCTCTCTGAATTCTCGTTGCAGTACAGATACTGGACAGTTATCTCTATGTTCCTTGACCTACTTTCAACTCGCAGTTCTGCCAGCATTACTATTTCCAACTGTTATTGTCAAACTGGTCATGGAGAGGGGAGTCTGAGCTGATGAAAACCCTTAGAGAAGTTTCCAGACTTGCTGTTCAGCTTCTACCATTGGTTGTTCCACTTGTTAACCCTTTGCTTCTGGGTAGGATTTTGGGCCCCTCACAGTCTCAGTTTCCTCATCTGCAATTAGGAGCTCTTGTTAACACCCAATCAAGGGTATTATAAGGGCTCAACTATGATGTTTCTGTAAACACACTGCCTGAGTTTACATAAAACACTTATTGCCCATTTGTTGTCATATAATATGAATATGAACCAGTGTTTTCCTTACATATATCAGGGAAAATTGATCTGGTTTTATTGAGGATGGATATTCCTCCAAATGATTTTTTTTACCAAGATGTAATAAATTTCCAAATTTTGTTCAATCAAACTTGCTTTTGATCTTTGAAATAGGATCTTGATTAGATTTAGTTTGATAATATGCGACACTTAATCCACACAGCAATAGTCAGAAGACCTGCATGTGTCATGTCAAAGAGAAGAAGTAAATAATGAGTAAGTGTTAAATGGTTGTCTGATGCTCATTGAAACTTGAGTTCTCCTCTTCCTACTACAGATAAGACACCTTTGAGATATCATCCAACATAAATTATAAGTCTGAACTGAAGAACAGAATTTTTAAAAAAAAAGCAAAAGATAACCCTCGGATTTATTTTGAGATCATTTAAAGACTACTTTAGAAACTGAAGACTAACAAAATGTGAATGATCTTTGTTGTCATTGTTGAAAAAAGTTTAAAAAAAAATCCAGGAAACTTAAATTTGATTCTAGAATGATTTTACATTTATGTAGTGAAATAGTGGAAATAATATGACAAATGTTCACAAGATTAAATAAAATAGATTTCCATCCTTAATGGCCTATGTGTCATAAAGGATCAGCCAGCTTAACTTGAAGGCCCTGGATGCTTTGTTTTATTCATTTTTGACTGATAAAAATCAGTCATATTTCCATATGTGAGTTGTGCTCGGCTCCCCTGAGCTATATTCCTTATTTATTCTGAGTTTAAATGGAATTCAGTGGCAAAGTACATCTCTTCTCTTATGGGCCCCCTGGAGTCTTTAGTGCCTCCTCCCCAACAGCCAAAGCAGATCCAAAGTGTTTTAATGCAGGAGTTTGGAATTGTCGAAAATATTGGAAGAGCAAGAGGTGGATTGCAGAGAGAATAGGTAGAATTAGGAGCATGTAAAGTGGGGAAATTGCTGAGATTGATAGAAATGTTGATTCTGAAGCTATCTAGCCAAAAAATTAAACTGGTGCTTTGCCACTGCTGCCTTCCTAATGGCTGTTGTACTTGTGAAAACCTTCAAAAGCCATCACCAACCAACACAAACAGCATAGGTCATTGTCATAATTTTTCTGGAATCTCACTGTCAATAGTCATCCAAACACCTGGCTGCAAATGCCTCTGACAAGCCATAGTTGTATATTAATTTGTATGTAATTCTCTAGAAAGCTTTGATCATGACAGATTCTAATCTAGACCTACCAAGAAAAGGATTTTGTAAAACATAGCCCCAGCCTTAAAGGCAGTGATAGTAGGGCTAAGGAGACAATCAATAGCAAACAGTCTCAAAACCTACTAGCACATATTCATCTACCTGTGTTGGGATACATTCCAGAGAGCGACCATCACATATTATTGATTAAAACATTTTTCAATTTTGTTTGTTTCCCAGTACTCCTAGTACTCTGACCTCAAAGCTATTTCTGTACAAAGAGTAAGAGATATTAAAAGATGAACTAGATATACTTGGTTTTTCTGCTTATGTGTAAAAAGAATCTGAAAATGTCAGCTTTATCCTTCCTTTTTATTTTCTGTATCCAGATCTATTTAGGTATAGAAGCAAGAGGTAAATTATAATAAAACAAAGTAACACCCAGTAAAGGACTGGGTGTTAACAAAAAAAAATTAAGTGATGAATGGAGGGAATAAGCTTAGGAAATATGCACAGCATCAAGAGAATATCCTGAGGGATCCAACAAACCACAGGTTTACTAGAACTGCAAATCTTCCTTTTTCTACTTTCAGATATTTGACCTTAAAGTTTTATTTATTTTTTACGAAAGAAAAATATTGATTTAACATTTTATTTGAAACAATGAGTACACAAAATTCATTTTGTTAAAGTGTTAAGGCTTTAACGAGTATTCTTTATATAATTTTATTATATCACCGTGAGGCAGACCATTACAAAACTGTTTATGATTGGGTTTCAGTCATACATTGTTCCAGCTCCCAATCTTCACCAGTGCATATATCCTACCACCTATGTCCCCAGTTCTCTCAAGCCTGCCTCTGCAGGCATTCTTTCTTCCTCCTTCCCTCTTCCTTCCCTCCTCCTTCCTCCTCCTCCTCCTCCCCTCCTCCCTCCTCCTCTCTCCTTCCTCCTCCTCCTCTCCTCCTCCTTCCTCCTCCTCCTCCTTTATCTCTTCTTTTGCACATTATTGTTTTCAGTATATACCTGAGGGGTTATCGTATATACCTTCACCTACTTTCAATAATAACTAGCATTCTTAAGGTATCTCTCTAAAATATAAGTTTAGGGACTGGAATGAAAACAGCAGTTGGTAGGGCACTTACATTGCATGGTGGCCAACCGGGTTCCATCCTTGCTACTTCATTTGATCCCCTGAGGCCACTGAAATAATCCCTGAGCACAAAGCCAGGAGTAAGCCCCGAGTACTGCCATGTGTGGTCCAAGACCCAATATATGTATATATACATGAATACATACACATAGTGTATATGCATATATTTACATATATATGCATATATGCACATATGTGTATATGTGCATTATGCATATATGTATATATGTGCATATATATGATAATATATCACTTAGAAATATGATATATAGATATCATATATATATAGATATCATACAGATATCATATAGATATCTATATGTAGGAGCACACTTTTTGTTCCTTGGTAGTATAGGGGTGCAGGAACAAATCTCCTTCTGCCAGAAGGGGACCAGCAGTTGGCAGATAGATAAAAACTCGCAAATCCAGCAAAGTTCCAAAAGCTTTATTCACACATTCTGGCAGTACAATCCAATATCAGGAAAGCACCAAATTTCAAATTCCTAGCTGAACCTGCCCACATGCTAGGGGTTAGAATCCCTCAAGCCAAGATGGCAGCTGTACCCTGTTCCATATGCTCAAGTCGAAGAGCCTACCTAGATGGCAGGCAGGTAGAAAGATGATCAGGTAGAGAGTGAGCAGAAGAGAATCACTTCTTATACCCCTCTAGTTCCTGGCCCAGCCCACAAGGAGGGGTCTCAGTCAGGGGCAAGGTCAATCATTTCCAGGTGCTCATCCCCTAGTGAGCTTATCTGACCCAGGCTATTAAAATGCTAATACACCCTAGCCAATATTGCCTCACAAGCTTTTCTGCAGGCACTTTGCCAGAGATACAAGTTCCATCTGAGATACAGATTAACTGTATCTCAGGATATTTGTATCTCAGGATGAACTGTATCTCAGGATTAATACAGAAGGCGTGTATCTATCTATACAATGAATATTCTACAGCCAAATAAATATTGCTCCAAACTTCCACAAGATCCTTATCTTTACTTTAGGGTTGTTCTGGGTACTAGTCTTTAGAATTATTGAGAGCCACACTGCGCTTGCCAGGGAGGCAACAGTATTCCTCTCTGATTTAGTTAGGGCTATTTTATTTAAGGAAGGACCCAAATGCAGCCAGGAGAACTCTGGTAGAATTGTCCAGTTCCACGGGAGGATCTGTGGTAGTGTGAAGGAAAATCTTTGACCAGCTAACATAGAATTCAAGGTAAGAATATTCCACCACATAGAGTCACAGATCCAAACTGTTTTCCTACACCCTATCTAAAATATGACCTTCAGGAGAAAGCTCCAGGCAAGATGCAGAGGCTTTGGGTAGCTATGACTAGGGGGTGTACTCCAACATATACATATATATATATATATATATATATATATATGATATATATGACATATGACATAGGTAAATATTTATGTAGATATTTATATAGATATATAATAAGTGTATGTTTGATATGTATGCATATATGTAAAGTAATACTTAATTAGAATAAAATTATTGCTAAATTTCATGTGAATCCCATATCAAAGTAAAAAAGAGTTTTGTGTTTTTAGTTTATTCAGAAGTAGTCATAGATAATTATTTGAACTATATCACTGTGGATGTGCTGCTTTCAACTGTCTGTGTGTACTTCCTCCAGTGCTCTTTTTGGGGCCCTGCCCTGCTCTAAGTCAAAATTTGTATTTTCTTTATTTTTTTCTCTTTCTGGAGAATCCCACATTCTCATTGGAATTTCTATTTTTTCTCTTTCTGGAGAATCCCACATTCTCATTGGAATTTCTATTTTTTCTCTTTCTGGAGAATCCCACATTCTCATTGGAATTACTATTCTCCCTCAGTTAAATAATTTTACTTCAAACCAAACAGAAAATACATATTAAATTATTCAAAAAATGTTTCACTGCAGTTTATTTTGTTATCAAAATTGTACAAATGTAAGCGAGGACTGACAATTTTATCTAAAATTTACACTTTTATGAAAATCTGAATGCTAGAAAGAAAAATAAAGTTAAATTAAAATTAACATCTGTGAAAGCTAATAATTAGATTTGAAATTCCCACTTCTTGAGCCTTTCCTCATCCTGCAGTCTGCTGGTCATGTGCAAAAAAGAATGAGTATAAAATAAGAGGTTCCAGAGAGAGAGCATCAAGTCAGAGCATCTCCAGAGAGAATGTGTTTGGCTGGAATCCCCACTCTGAAGTAGATATAATTTCACATGCCTCTTTATCACCTTTGCTCTGTAGGAAGCAAAGCAATTTTATTAGTTTCCTTATTAAATTTACACTCAATGTATACTTTGCATAGTTAAAAGGTTATAGCTGCTCAAGAATTTATTCTGAAATATCTAATACATTATATTCATTTTCAAAAACATTTCTTAGATTCAAACCAAGAATTCCAAGCAACAATTAAAATATTATTCAGTAGACTATCCATTTATAATATATTTAATGGACCTGTATATGCTACTAATGAAGAAATGCTATGGTTTATAGATTTTATATATAAGCACTTCTTATAAAAGCTAATGACTCATGCAAATGAGACTAATGTTTTAGAAATTTAATGTGTGTTTAGAAAAGCAAGTAATTTGATAAATTTATGGAGAAGAAACTTAATTTTTCCTTATTTCTTGGTGATACTTTCATATCTATTAACTTCAAAAAGTTTCACCCAAAAACAACTTGGAAAATACTGTGGAGATAATAAATTTGAGGGCCCAGAGAGATAGAAGTTTGTGGACTACATGCTTTGCTTGCAAGAGACCTCAGTTCAATCCCTGCCACCACATGCCCCCTGAGTACTAACAGGAGTAATTACCAAGCCCAAAACAAAAATTAGTTTCTGAGTATCAGCTTCTTAAACTTTGCAGCCTTTCTCCCAGTTGCGAGAAGTAGAATTTTGCATGAAGGAGATGGCGGTCCGATCCTGTTTGGAATTTGGGGATGACAACTACATCAGTCAGACAAAACCGTCGATTGAAGATGATGTGGTCTATTTCATTGGCGGAACTGTCCGCCAGGAGATTTCCAGAATGACCACCAACTGGGAACTCTTTGGCACCATTGCAGCAACATGGGAAGATACCATCATTGATGACATCGATGAAGAATACAACCGACTGGTTCAGTACCTCCATGATTGTGCGAAAAATGCCGAGAGAGAGAAAGACACAAAAGGACGCCTGTCTTCAGAAACTCTCGAGCTCATTCGCTAAGCGTGGCAAGGCGCAAGCCTCAGGAGACCAAATGCTAACGTCCAAGCTTTCTAAACGGTGCAGAGAAGCGATAAAAGAAGACCTCAAAGACAGAAGAGCAGAAATACTGGAGATGCAGCAGAAGCCGGGAAAAAGCATTCACACTGACTGTCTGTCCTTCTAGCCAGAAGGAGAGAGACAGATACAGAATGACTGCATTTATTTGCATGGCATAAATATATCTGTACATACTATGATACCAATATCCAAGGTCAAGTGAAACATATATCAGGAGGTCTTGTCAAAGGTGGAAATTATCACAAACGTGTGGGAGTCAGAGGGTTAGGTAAGACAGAAAATGGAACAGTGTGCTAATAATTGTCGAGGGTACTAATGCCAACCTAGAACTGAGGCATTATATAGAGGCAAAAGGATACACATGGCAACCTTTTAATGTATGTTCTGTAATCCATAGTCTGGAAGGGAAGGAAAAGAGAAAGAGAGAGAAAGGGAAAGAAATAAGGAACCTGCCATGGAGGTGGGCTGGGGAATGGGGGAGGGAACTGGGGACGTTGGTGGTGGGAGATGGGCACTGGTAGAGGGGACAGGTGCTGGAACACTGTATGACCAAAACCCAAATATGAACTTTTTAATTGTATATCTTTTTATTTGTATATCTCACGGTGGTATAATAAAATACTTAAAAAAGAACAAGATGACTGCCCTCCGACGCCCTGATGGATCTATTACATCTTCCAGAAAGGCAATGGAGAAGATTATCCAGGACTTCTACTCAAAGCTCTTTGATAGCCACATCCACCTGCCCACATACCAAATTCCACAGGATGGATATGTCATTCCCAACGTTCTCCCTTCTGAAATCCGACATGCCATCTCGTCGGTAAAGAAGGGAACAGCACCTGGCCCAGACAAAGTCAGACCCGAACACCTGAAGAATCTGCTGTCGGTACTCATCAATACACTAGCTCGGTTCTTCACACGCTACCTGTCCTAATGCAAGGTGCCCTCCCAATGGGAAACCAGCAGGACAGTTCTACTGTTCAAGAAGGGAGACATTCATGACATCGGCAACTATCGCCCCATCTGCATGTTGTCTGTCATCTACAAGCTGTTTACACAAGTCATCCTGAACAGGATTAGCACAACACTAGATGAAGGACAACCATGCAAACAAGCTGGCTTCCGGAAAGGATTCAGCACAATCGACCATATCCACACAGTAACCAAGCTCATTGAGGTTTGTAGGGAGTACAAGGTGCCGCTCTGTCTCACGTTCCTTGATTTACAGAAAGCCTTTGATTCTGTGGAGACTGAAGCAGTCATTGAAGCCCTAGCCAAACAGGGGTGTTCAAACCCAATACATCAAGATCCTTCGTGAGCTGTATTACGGATTTACCACCAGGATCTCACCATTCTACAAAGAAGTGATCATTGATGTCAAAAGAGGGGTTCGACAGGGTGATACCATTTCACCAAAACTCTTCAGCACCACCCTAGAGAACATCATGCGACAATTAGAATGGGAAGGAATGGGAGTGAAGATAGATGGTAAGCAACTACACCACCTCCGCTCGCTAATGACATTGTTCTAATAACACCAAACATTAGCCAAGAGACACACATGCTGGCTGACTTCAACCGAGAATGTGGAATGATAGGTCTACAGCTGAATCTAAAAGAAAACAATGTTTATGAAGAATGAACTAGTTCCTGAAGCCCCATTCACTGTCAATGGAACAAACATCTCTGAATGCAGCAGTTATGTGTACCTAGGTCGAGAAACCAACATGATGAACGACCTAAAACCTGAGCTGTGCAGGAGGAAGAGAGCGGCATGGAATGCCTTCAAAGGCATCGAAGAAATAGCTAAAAGGACAAAGAACCTCCGGCTCTCTGCACATCTCTTTGACTCCACCATTCTCCCTGCATTAACATACACCTCAGAGACCTAGGGCCCCTAGGAAAGCAGGATGAGAATGCTATTCGGTCTCCCAGAGAGGAATCGAAAGAGCTATGCTTGGAATATCACGCCTCACTCAAATGAGAGAAGGAATATGGAGTTCTGACCTCCGTCTCTATTCCAGAATCAGGGATGCTGTCTCGTTTGCCAAGGCATCGAAAATCAGATGGGCTGGACATGTAATGCGATTTGGAGACAACCGCTGGACTAGAGCCATTATGGACTGGATCCCACGGGATGTCAGAAGATCACGTGGCCGCCCACCTACAAGATGGTCAGACTTCCATGAAAAGACCCTGAAGGAACGGTTTGAGGCTCTTCATATTCCTGAATCAACCAGATGCCATTGGGCTACATTGGCATGTGATAGGGTCCAATGGAAATGTTACTGGCGCCCACTCGAGCAAATGGATGAATAACGGGATTTAAGTGATCAAGTGAGCATCAGCTGAAGATGCAACCCCACACATACACCAAAAAAAAAGTTTGAGAATTTAATAAAAGATACTTTAAAAAGTCTAACATGATGACCTTGTGAACCTTATAAACAATTATGAACCATAACTTATGATCTCTTTATGAGGTATTATAATGACTCCCTTATGAACCATTTTCCCAAAAATCAATTCAGATTTTAGACCTTGGTTAGGAAGCTTTCCTATTTTGTGTTTAGTTATGCTTACATTTAAATTAAAGGTTTGAGTTATCTAATATTCCTGTACTTTCTTAACTTGCTAAATTACAGTATGTGGAACTTAAAAATATTTCTAGTAGGACTGGAGAGATTACAGGAGTTAAGGCACGTGCACTGCATGTGGCCAGGCTTGGTTTGATTCCCAGCACAGCATACACTCCCACAATACTGCCAGAAGTGACCCCTGGGCACAGAGCCAGGGGTAAGCCCTGAACACCACAGGGTGATGTCCTCTTCTTTACAGTGGCTTGAACTGGTCTGGAGTTTGCCTTGTCAGGTTGCAAAATCTCCTTGGTGTTGTATATAACTGCTTTCAGGTGACCTTGTTTTCTATCCTAAGTCTCACTTCACTGAAGACCATTTCTCAGATGAAAACCATCAGTCGAAATTAAAGTTTGACTCAGCTCAGTGAGATTGGTGATTTATTAAAAAGATCCAGAGAAAATTCCCCATAGCTCAAATGGAGAGCTGATTTGAAGCTAGGCTTTCCAAGAACCCAGAAACCAAGGGAGAGAGAGTTTATTTTTTTTTGTTTTATGGAGCTACCTAGTTTCTTAGTTTCTCTGAGGCTTTAATTCTCTCTTCCCATGCCACTCTTCTTTAGCTTCAGAATCTGATGTAAACTTAAGGTCCTGTAATTGCCACACACATGATTAGAAAACACGTTAACTTCAAATATCCTGACTTAAAAAAATCTCAGAGGATAAGAGTCAATGGGCTGTGTGGACTTTAGTATCTACCACTGGACTGCCAGCCATGATTAGAACAGTAAAGCATGTAGTAAGTGGGGTGACTTGTGTATTAGGGTATGGAAAGTTTATGTTCTGAGGAAAGATTTGAATAACGGAAGGCCTAGTATATCATGGTTTACAGAACTTTTGTGAAATTATTTGGGTCAGAAGGATTTCTTTTTATAAGAAATTATCATTTCAACCATTAAAATTTTGGAGGTTTTGGAGATTGAAACATGTTTGCTTGATTGGAGGATCAATTGTGTAGTCAAGTTATTAATATAAATAGAAGAAAGAAACAAAAATGAATTAAGTATTGTACTAGTAATTTTCATATCAATAATATTGAGCTCACAAAACTATTAAAAAAGGGCTACACATATTTGTTTTACAGATGAAAATACTATACCTGGAAAAGTCTAACCTTATCCAACATTTTGTTTGTTATAGTGATTGCATTTGAATGTACATCTACTTGACATCCAGGCTATTATTTCTTTATTTTTTGGCTTTTTTGGTCATACCCAGCAACAATAAGGGGCTACTCCTAAATCTGCACTCAGGAATTGTACCTGGTGATGCTCAGAGAACAGAATGTGATGCCAGGGATCAAACTTAGGTCAGCTGAGTTTGCATTCAAAGCAAACACCTACTGGCTGTACAATCACACTGTCCCCGGTTCACTTGATCACTTGACATCCCGTTATTTCCCAATTTGCTCCGAGCGGGTGCCAGTAACATCTCTATTTGTCCCTGTCACGTGCCAGTGTAGCCCAATGGCATCCGCTTGCTCTAGTAATAACACTGGCTCTGGTTATTATTGTTGCCAGTAATCACACTGGCCCTGGTTATTACTCTTATTTATTTTATCTGCCTGATATTTTATTTTTCAAGCTGAGAAGTTTAATCACATGAGACAATTAGATAATCCACTCAATTCCTAACCTTTGCTAGGTGTTAAGACTTTTAAATAAAGGAAGAGAAGTGGGGATTGTGACTCCCCGTCAGGGAGGTCCTAAGGTTCCAGGCTCCAAGGACCTCCCATGGATCCCATAGCCTTAAAAGAACTTGGGGGTCAGGTTTTCCATGGCAGCATATGCCGGGGCCTAGCTGGGCTCCTGGGAGTATGCACTGTCTGCTACAGCCCTTTGCCTGTGTCCAGGGCCAACAACGTTCTCCCTGTCAGAAGGAGGAATAAAGAGCAAGGCCAGAGGTTCCTGAAGGTTACTCTTTATTTTTTTATTTTTTTTTAATTTTTTATTTTTAAAATTACAAAGATATACAATTAAAAAGTTCATATTTGGGTTTTGGTCAAACAGTGTTGCAGCACCCATCCCGCCACCAGTGCCCATCTCCCACCACCAACGTCCCCGGTTCCTCCCCCTCCCCAGCCCTGCTCCATGGCAGGTTCTTGATTTCTTTCCATTTCTCTCTCTTTCTCTTTTCCTTCCCCTCCAGACTATGGGTTACAGAACATACATTAAAGGGTTGTCATGTGTATCTTTTTGCCTCTATTTAATGCTCAGTTCTAGGTTGGCATTAGTACCCTCAACAATTGTTAGCACACTGTTCCATTTCTGTCTTACCTAGCCTCTGGCTCCCACACGTTTGTGATAATTTCCACCTTTGACAGGACCTCCTGATATATGTTTCACTTGACCTTGGATATTGGTATTATAATATGTACCTATATATTTATGTTATGCAGATAAATGCAGTCATTCTGTATCTGTCTCTCTCCTTCTGGCTAATTTCGCTCAACATAATCTTCTCCATGTCCATCCATTTGTAGGCAAATTTTATAACTTCATTTTTCCTAACCGCTGCATAGTATTCCATTGTGTAGATGTACCAAAGCTTTTTTATCCAGTCATCGATTTTCGGGCACTCTGGTTGCTTCCAGATTCTGGCTATTGTGAATAATGCTGCTATGAACATAAAAGTAGGGATGGTGTTTCCGCTGCGTATTTTTGGCTTCCCAGAGTAGATTCCCAGGAGTGGTATGGCTGGGTCAAATGGGAGTTCAATTTCTAGTCTTTGGAGGAAAGTCCATATTGTTTTCCAGAAAGGCTGTATCAGCCGGCATTCCCACCAACAATGGATGAGTGTCCCCTTTTCCCCACACCCACGCCAGCACTTGTTGTTCTTGTTCTTTTGAATATGTGCCAGTCTCTGTGGTGTAAAGTGGTATCTCATTGTTGTTTTGATTTGAATCTCTCTGATGATTAGTGATGATGAGCATTTTTTCATATGTTTTTTGGCCATTCGAATTTCTTCCTTGCTGAAGTTTCTGTTCATTTCTTCTCCCCATTTTTTGATGGGGTTGTTTGTTTTCTTCTTGTAAAGTTCTACCAGTGCCTGATATATCCTGGATATTAACCCCTTATCAGATGGGTATTGGGTGAATATTCTTTCCCATTCTGTGGACTGCTTTTGTATCTTAGTCACTGTTTCTTTTGAGGTGCAGAAGCTTTTTAGTTTCATGTAGTCCCATATGTTTATCTTTTCTTCTAGTTGCTTTGTTAGTGATGTTTCATCTTTGAAAATGCCTTTAGCTTCAATGTCATGGAGGGTTTTTCCTATATTTTCTTCAATGTACTTTATGGATTCAAGTCTGATGTTGAGATCTTTAATCCACTTTGATCTGATTTTTGTGCATGGTGTTAGACACAGGTCCAAATTCATTCTCTTTTACATGTCGCTGCCCAGTTTTCCCAACACCACTTGTTGAAGAGGCTTTCCTTACTCCATTTTAGACTCGTTGCACCTTTATCAAAGATTAAGTGATCATGTGTTTGAGGTTGGGTGTCAGGATACTCAATTCTATTCCATAGGTCCACAGGTCTGTTTTTATTCCAATACCATGCTGTTTTAATTACTACTGCCTTGTAGTACAGTTTGAAGTTGGGTAAGGTGATGCCTCCCATCTTCTTTTTCCCGAGGATTGCTTTAGCTATCCTTGGGGGGTTTATCGTTCCATACAAATTTCAGGATTGTTTGGTCAATTTCTTTGAAGAATGTCATGGGTATCCTTATAGGGATTGCATTGAATCTGTACAGAGCTCTAGGGAGTATTACCATTTTGACAATGTTGATTCTCCCCATCCATGAGCAGGGAATATGTTTCCATTTCCTTGTGTCCTCTTTTATCTCTTGGAGCAGTGTCTTGTAGTTTTCTTTTATACAGGTCCTTTACACACTTGGGTAAGTTGATTCCTAGGTATTTGATTTTCTGTGGCACAATTGTGAATGGAATTGTTTCCTTAATATCCCTTTCTTCTCTTTCGTTATTTGTATATAGGAAAGCCACCGACTTTTGCGTGTTGATTTTGTATCCTGCCACTCTACTATATGTGTCTATTGTTTCTAGGAGTTTTTTGGTAGAGAGTTTAGGGTTCTCTAGGTATAATATCATGTCATCTGCAAATAATGATAGCTTGACTTCTTCCTTGCCTATCTGGATGCCCTTGATGTCCTTTTTCTTCTCTGATTGCTATGGCAAGTACTTCCAGTATTATATTGAATAAAAGAGGTGAGAGTGGGCAACCTTGTCTTGTCCCTGATCTCAGGGGGAAGGCTTTCAACTTTTCCCCATTGAGAATGATGCTCGCTGTGGGCTTTTGGTAGATGGCTGTAACTATCTTGAGGAAAGTCCCTTCAATTCCCATTTTCTGGAGGGTTTTAATCATGAACGGGTGCTGGATCTTGTCAAATGCTTTCTCTGCGTCTATTGATAGGATCATATGGTTTTTATTTTTTCTCTTATTGATATGATGTATTATGTTGATTGACTTGCGAATGTTGAACCATGCTTGCATACCGGGATGAATCCTACTTGGTCATGATGTATAATCTTCTTGATGAGTCTTTGGATTCTGTTGGCTAGTATTTTTGTTGAAGATCTTAGCATCCGTGTTCATCAGGGATATTGGTCTGTAGTTTTCTTTCTTTGTGTTGTCTCTCCCTGCTTTGGGTATCAGGGTGATATGTGCCTCGTAAAAAGCTGTTTGGGAGTGTTTCTGTTTCTTCTATTTCCTGGAAGAGCTTGAACAGGACAGGCAGTAGGTCCTCCTTAAAGGTTTGGTAGAATTCACTAGGGAATCCGTCTGGACCTGGGCTTTTGTGTTTGGGAAGACTTTTTTAATTACTGTTTCTATTTCCTCGATGGTGATAGGCTTATTCAGGTATTGGAGGTCTTCTTGTTTCAGCCATGGGAGGTTATAGGACTTCAGGAATTGATCCATTTCTTCTAGATTCTCATGTTTCCACGGCATACAGCCTCTCAAAGTAATCTCTGATGATCTTTTGGATTTCTGTGGTTTCTGTTGTGATGTCGCCCTTTTATTTCTGATTCTGTTTATTTGGGTTCTCTCTTTCCCTGTCCTTACAAGTCTTGCCAATGGTTTGTCAATCTTGTTTATTTTTTCAAAAAACCAGCTCTTGGTTTCATTAATCTTTTGGATTGTTTTTTTGGTTTCCAACTCATTGATTTCCTCTCTAAGTTTTATTATTTCCTTTTTTCTGTTGGGTTGGGCTCTGAAGGTTACTCTTTAATAGTTACTTTTTGCTTCACTTTGCTGCTCTCTGCAGGAACCTCTCTCCAAGGACTTCTGGCTCTCTCTCAGCCCACTGGTTCTGCAGGCTGCTCTCTCCTTGGGGGGTTCTTTGCAGGCTCCTCTTCTCAGACGATGTCTCTGTTCAGAGCTTTATGTATAGGTCCTCTCTCAGGATCTCTCCTTTCAGGACCTCTTTTCTTAGCTCTTTTTTGTTCAGGACCTCTTATCTCTGGACTGTCTATTTCCCTATCTTTGTTTCCCTATGTTATAGTTACTCATCCTGTTGCTTCTATTTCTGTTTCTCTTAAGTCCCTATTTTTTTGAGTTCCACCGTTTGGTTTCTATTGTCCTAGTGCCTATTGTCCTATAGCCCTGTAGTTTTGGTGCCAGCCCTCCGGCTCAGGCACCAGGCCTCGTGGCTCTGGTGCTAGCCATTGGGCTTCTCTCCCTGGTGGGCTTTTAGGCCCCTATTTATAGTCTCCTGCCAGGCTCAGAACCCTGGCCTCAACTGAATAACAGTTTCTCAACTGTACAGCATTGTCTCTTTATGAGGCTTTTTAGAGGGGATTCCTACAGCTAGGATCTACTTTAGAGTCTCTTCCCTCTTATATTTTAAATCCATATTATGGGCTGATATATGAAAAACAGCTTGTTTAGACAGAAAGCAGTTTAGCTTGTTAAATTAAGAGAGTTTATTTGTCGTGGTAGAATACTTTTAAAAGGAATACCTTTTAAAAAGGAACACTTGGGGCCAAAGTGACAGTTCAAGAGATATTCAAGTAATCCTTGAGCATCATCAGGTGTGACCACCTCCCCACCCCTGAAAAAAAGGAACATGAGTGCTGTTAACAATTTCCATTGTGCTGGCAAGGAATATTTTCTTCCTTTCTCTTTTTGGTTATTAGGCCACATCCAGCGATGCTCAAGGGGTACTCCTGGCTCTGCAGTCAGGAATTTCTCCCTTGTGGTGCTTGGGGACCATATGGACTACTGGGAATTCAACCCAGGCCAGCGCATGCAAGGCAAAGCCTTACCTGCTGTACTGTCACTCCAGCCCAAGCACAGGATATTTCATTAGATTTTTGTGACTTGGTGAATTGAAACATTTTTTGGAGCCACTAAAAATACTGAGGGCCTTCCTTGCTGCTGCTTGTATCATTGAGAAAGATGGCCCTGCCTTCTAGGTGTGGTGGCTTGAAGCCTGCCAGGTTACAGACCAGAATTCTCTTTTACATCTGCTCTTTGAATGCTGTCAGAGAACCTAGACAGGGAATACTATCTATATGGCATTCTAATGTTTTTTAAAAAAATTATTCTAAGAATAACTTTTTCCAGGGAGTAATTTAACTTGAGCTGTGAATGAAAGTTTTGTAAAATTCTGTTTGCCCGATGAAATTAGCAGGGCTCTACCTGCAGATGGTGCTAGCTCCTCAGTCCCCAGGTAACACCATAAACGTAAAACCACTTGGTAAAAAAAAGCATATTAAATATTTAATACATACATAACATTTTAAAAAGTAAATTCTACATTAACACAACATCAGTTTTTCCTGTGAGTATTAAAATCTTTGTTTCATGTGTGATAACTTGGTAATTATAGCCACTTGGCTGGGTGCCGTTAACAATTCCCATTGTACTAGTAAGATAATTTGATGACCTGGTGAATCTTTATGGGACTTAGATTCTTGCGAGAGTGATCACGGTTAGCAACATTCTTCCTTTTTTTTCCTGTGTATCTTGAATTTGGAAAATTCAAGTGATTAAAATAGCTAATATTTTCAGATACTTAAAAACACTCTTTGCTATCATTGACAATCAACATGTAGCATGCCTGGACAGAAAAGTCTTTGCAAAGACTAATGCTTTCCATAAATTGTAGGAAATTCTCTATGATTTTGAAATCCTAGAAATCGAGTTCAAACTAGATCAATAACTTGAGAGATAATTTTCTCAAATAAAATAGAGCAATGACATGTATACAGATTCAATTTTGATGTCCAAATCTTCTTCATCAAGGAAATCGTTGGTAATTTGGTCAAGAGTTACAGTTATGATCAAGTTTCTCTATCTCAGGATTATTATCTGTATTTCCTTTAGTGCTTCTTTAGCTAAAGTTGTTCCTCTGTTAGATGAGGATTTGATTATTGATAAAAAAAAATCTTTTGTGGGAGATTGGAGTCACACTTGTTGCTCTCAGGAATTACTCCTAGCTTGATGCTCAGGGATTACTCCTATGGTGCTCAGGGGACTGTGTGCTACCAGGCACCAGGGTCAGTCTTACGCAAAGCAAAAAAAAAAAAAAAATTCTTAAGATTTTCTTATTACTTATTAGTGGGAAGTTGGCAGCATGGGCTAATCCCCTGGACTGATTGTTTCAGGCTGTACCAGCAGTCTTTGCCAATGTATGCTGACTGATGACTGATATTTGAGGACTTCAGGGAAAATAGGATTTTGTTTGTCAAATTCCTTCTTGCAGTTATAGTCAATCCTTTCTTTAGGCTTGACCTGAAACTTTTCTCCAAGGTGAAACAACCAAGCTCCTTCAGTGTATTGCCATGAGCTGCTCTGCTGCTGCATTCTCAGAGTCATTTAGTGTGATATGTGTTTGAGCAACACAGGGCACTGCTCAAAGCAAAGAATGATTCAACCCAGGTAAAAAAGAATTATGAGATTGGGGGAAATTACCCTTTCATGCTAAGTCATATCTCATATGAGTTAACAAATATTTTGGAAAACTGTTTTGGGTTTTGTGTTTTCTCCATTAAAAAAAAGAAATAGCTGTAGGAGATGAAAATTCACATTACCAGAACATAAAACCTCAATTGCTCATTTTGAACAATAGGCTGTGTGCCTGTCTCTGCAGAGCAAGAGTAGGATTTTTCTAAAGCCATATGATTGAATCAAGAAGGGCAATGGGCTAAAGCAGACAGAAAAAAGTTTGCAGTTAATGATAAAGGCCTGATGCATGACATATTATAAAAAAGGTTCAAATCTTAAATTCACATTAAGAGGAGGAGGATGCTTGCAACCAAGTAATTTTCCTCCTCAATTGAGGGAATAAGTTTCCAGACAGAGTAAGACGTTCATGTCATCTTGCTTATTTCACCTAATTTTCCAGTAATGTTAAACCAAACAATTAAGTGAAAATTCCCATTTCTAATTGTTTTGAGCACTGTTATCACCTTCCAAGTGAATAAATATTGAGTTTCAATTAAAACAAAATCCTTTACCAACGCATGTAGTCAAGCAAATTATAGGCTCCGCCAGTCCTAACTAAGCACTCATGATTCAGTTTTGCTGGAAAGAGGTTGGTAGGCTCCCACTCCCTAGAGAAGCTAAAATGACAAGCAAGCTTGAAATCAAAATGAATAATCAGTTTGTAACTTCCTATAGGCTACACATGCTGAAAATACACATGTGAGATCTTAACTAATTATGCCCTAACTTTTTTGTAAAAATTGTACAGCAATAAATTAGAATGTTTGCACCTCATTTTTAAAAAAAGTAAATACTTTAGAATATCTGCAAATTTCCAGAGAAAACCTTTATATTATTACATTCTAGTTTTATACAGAAATTGATGAATATTTGGTTATTTAAATTAGTATTATGAATACTTTATTTTATATGTAATGATGATCCCGTTAACAAATAAAAATCAAAATGAAGATCTGTAGCCTTTTGTTGAGATCTAAATTTAATGAACTTTCATATCATCTGTTAAAGGCCAGGCTATGAAATGAACTGTCATTTCATAGCCTGGCCAGTCAGAATTTTGAGAGTCACATATGAAAATAAATAAAACTGTTAATTCCTTCTAGTATATGTTCTTTTAATATTTCATCTTATGTATTAGAATAATTATTCCACTGGAAGATGCCTATTTGGGCATATTTTTGTATGGTAAAAAATAAAAATGTATGGATGATACATTTTAAATTCCATAGGAAACCTAATATCTTATAACTTGCTATTGAATTTTTCTTTTTTCTTTTTTTTTTTTTTTTTTTTTGGGTCACACCCGGCAATGCTCAGGGGTTTCTCCTGGCTCTGCACTCAGGAATAACTCCTGGCGGTGCTCGGGGACTAGTATGAGATGCCGGAGATCGAACCCGGGCTGGCATGGAACGGCCCCGTGCAAGGCAAACACCCTACCCGCTGGGCTATCCCTCCGGCCCCTAGCTATTGAATTTCTATCCAGCCAGTAAGAGTCATTAATGTAGGATTGTTTCTTGTATTGTAAAAATGCATTTGTCATATTAAATTAAAAATTTGAAAAGGTGACATACCAAATAATATTTTTATTTCAAAATGTGTATGTGTTTATATGTATGGATACATATGTTTTTAATGTCATAAAATATTTTGATAAGAATACCAAGGTTTTGATTAATTGAAAGAATTGTATTTAACAGCTGTGAGATATATAGGACACTTTTCTTAGTCATTTTTATTTGTACTGCTAAGTTTTCATAATGATATCAAAGTATTAATTACATAAAATAGATTTTGACAGAATCTCCAGTCAACTTTTATGTATCTTTCTTAGAATATCAATCAAGACATTCAGTATAATATCAGTTGAAATATCATGGAAACATCACAGTTTTCTTAAATGAAAAGGAGTAACAAGAATAATTAAAATCTTAATATGTAATTTGAATAAAATCTTAGTTGATTACTTGTACTCTTTTCAGATGAAAACTTTGACTCACTTATTACTGCATATATATTTAAGTTGGAAACTCTTGTGTCAAAATTAAATGGGTTTACAGTCCCATGAGTGTTATCATATGATTAAAATTAATTGCACAGAATTTTATATGAAGCCAAGTTGGACAGGTAATCAGTCATGAGCTAATGTTATTAGCTTGATTCATGTTATCAAACTATATTTCTGATATTACCAGGCAAGGGGTTAAGAGAAGACAGAATACTATTATCAAAATTATGAAAAAAAATTATGAGCCCAAGTTCTTTTGTTTGCTTTAGTTCTAATGCATAGAGAGGTCAGATTTAAAACAAAAAGTTGAGTTTATTGCCTAAATTTGAAGAAAAAACTGATATTTGTATAAATTTATGGGAGAAAATGACAGAAAATAATATTTTCTGCATTTACATTTATTTAGTATCTCTTATGAGAACATTTTGGAACATTAAAGAACTTAATTGATGATACTTCTAAGTCAGTTAATAAGGATTTTATTTTAAAGATAGAGTCAAAATGCACTATTTATTTTATATATAATCTGAGTTATGAAGGATTGAAATAACACTCCCCAGAACTCACATATAAATAATGAATTGTTAGTGGAAATTTAAATAATAAAATGTTTAAATGTAGGTGTTGAATAGTGATTTGCTTTTAGAAGATAGCCAGTATTTATTTTTTTGAGTTTAATTGTGCGGCTTTTGTTTTTTGGGTCACACCCAGCACACTCTGGGCTTTCTCCTGGCTCTGTGCTTAGAGAACGCATGTTGCAGTGCCCAGGAACAAATGCAGTTTTCTGTGGAACCAGTGAGGCTGCCAGGGATTGAATCCCAGTCAACTGGGTACAAGACAAGTATTTTATCTGCTGCACTATCCCCTGGCCCTTTTGTACATGTGACTTTTTTTGCATAAAAAATAATCCATCTTTAAAGTCATAAACCTTATCAGAGTGAATGGTCACAGTTCAATCAACCAGTTTAGAAAAATATGCTGGTGCCAGTATGATTGTACATGCTACTTCTGTTCCTCTTGTAGTCATGCATCGTTTATTCCAAATTACTGTCCTGTGTTCTGAATATATTACACAACCTATATCTTCCTCTAAGATGGTCCCTAATGACTACCTTTTACTGGTATTCTTACACTTGCTTGATTCCCTTCCTAAGACTTGTGAATTACTACTAACAAATCAAATATGACAGAATTAATGACTGTCACTTCCAAAAGTGGGTTAAGAAATAATTAGGTTAAGAAATAATTAGCTTCCTTCCCTCTCCTCTGTCTTCTCTCCCTCTTTTTCTCACTCAATTCCTCATGTTCCCTCTGTTCATGCTGCTATACTGTTTCCTTTATGAATTCATGCACTGCCAATTCATATGATTACTTCAAGGATAGACTTAGAAAATTGTGAATGCTGACTAGCGCCCCATGTACTTAGTCAATGTGACATATATATTTCAATATTGAAGAAATGATAACTTTTTCATACCTTGATTCTTTCTTGACCTCCATTCTTCACATAGTTCTTTCTCTAATATGCTCATTAAAATTATAGAATGCTTGTCCATTTCAACCTTCACATCAGTTAACTAATCTTTCTTTACCAAGTTTGTGCTACTGAGTAATTTTTTCAGATGTAGCTCCTAAATCCAAGAGAATATTTGTTTTGTTCAATATCTGGTTTAACTCATCCCACTGGCTACTATTCCCTGATGGTCTGTGGCCTTGACCGGTTTCCTTGACCTGATGCTTCCTGTGGGACCAAGACAACAGAGATCATCAACAATGGGCCGGTGAGGAGGGGAGATGTCAGTGTTCTTAATACCCTAGCTGTTCCTTTATCATTATGGCATTTATGTTATACTTAAGTGTCGGGGCGCCGCCAGGGTCCCCGACAGTGTCAGGAAGTGAGTTCCCTTCTACCTCCGAAGTTGGGGCGGAATGGATGAAGACTCAGGAACCCGATGCAGTTTTAAAAGGGCTTTACTATCACAGGTTCCAATATACAATCCAAGAGCAGGGAAAACCTCCGGACTCTGGGTTCCCAGCTAGGCCCCAGCCAGGTGTAGGCCAAGATGGCTGCCACCACGTGTTGAGGCCCAACAGAGAATGGAGAGGGACGGAGAAGCAAAACACCAAGGGAAGCCGAAATGGCAAAAAGGGAAAAAAGAGAGTGACTCTTTCTTCTTGCAGCTTATTTTATAGCTAGAAATCCGCCCAAAACTCCCCAGCCCAGCCCAGAATGGGCTGGAGATGAAAAACAGGAAAATAGCTTTATAGAAATGTAGCAACTTCAGGAGACCTTCTGGCTGTTTACAAGGACCCAGAGCTAATTCAAAGCCTCCTAGCAGAGCTGGGAGAAGCTATAAGCTAAATGTAACTTCCCCTGGCAGGAAGGATCAAATGCCCTCAGGTAATTTCTCCCAGCACCTCACCTAATATCTTGAGCCAAGATCTGCCTGGAATTGCCTTTACAGGGTAGAGAAGGGGGTTTCTGAGATGACATGTCTCTGTACCAAAGACTAACACTAATGCCAATTAAATATTTCTCCAAGCCTTCACAAGAGTCTCGTCTACTTCACGGTAGTTTTGTATTTTAGTTGCCTTTGAGTTATCAGGGAGCCATGCCTGCTTGCTTGGAAGCAAACAGCATTTCTCTCTCTGGTCTAATTACTTAGAGATCCAATGTGGCCAGGCAAATATGCTGGTAAGATCTAGCTAGTCCCACAATGCTTGTGGTAGCACGAGAGAATAGTTATACCAGCCAGTACAGAATACATGGTCAGATAAGACTGCCACATTCAGACTATCCCCCTATCTATGAAGTGACCGGCAGGAGGCAATCCAGGGAAAATGCAGAGGCCTAGGCGTTTAGGTGTCCTGCAACACTTAAGTTAACGTTTTACATTTTTTGTGTTAACCTGATGTTTGTTATTTGATATATAGAAGATGCAAACACACAAGGGTGTTTTTCTTCAAAGAACTGGACTTTTTTTTAGACTCATGATCAATTATCATGATAAACCAGGAAAAACAAATTACTTTTGCTTCACCTGAATATTTTGCACATTATCACTGAGTATTTTATGTGAAACTGATTCAAGAATGTTGATGATAAATAAGTAAATCTTCTTCCACTCTGAAGAAGAGGCAGAGCAATTCCAGCACATCTGGTAACAGAATGGGAATTGTTGAATGAAGATGGGGGATCTGATTTTTAAAATAAGAAGAGAAGTTTAGAGATTTGGCATAATGTGATCAAAAGCTTTCAAAACAGAAAAGAAGACAGCTGAAAATGAAATTTATCATTAGCATGTTATATTTTTCCTCTTATCATAGAAGATAGATGCTAATCAAAAAATGCTTTGTTCATTTTTCTGTGTAGTTTTATTGCTTATTTTATGTAATTACTGTAATATTGATATACATGAGGTAGAAAGATTACCAGTTTACTTCTCAGCTTAAGAATTTTATAATGTTAGGAAATAATTACACTCTGTAATTAGTACAAACTGCTGTATTACTACAAACCTTTTTCACTCCCATCTATATGTTACAATCTGATCTGACCATCTAAGATAATTAAGAGTAAGAATGGAAAGTGGAATGATCCAGACTGATTTTTAGTCTTTCTACAAATTGCAATGAAATTTCATATCATTAGTAGGACAGCTCACTCAACATCTCTACTTTAAGTGAGTAGCAGGAAGTCTTAACCAATTCCTCCTTTCTTCTCATTGATCTTTTTCTATCAATTCTAACCTGTCAATCTCCTTGAGAAGAGAAATTACTGGGTCAATTTGTCCTCTCCAAAGCACCTTCTAACTAGCTTCTTATTCCTGACCTTCTTTCTGACCTAACTGTGCTCTTCATCACCCTATTGAGACAGGAATAAAACAGTAATGAATGCTAGTATGACAATGGTTTTCCCTGATATACAGGTTTCTGTTTAGGTCTAAGATGTCTTGTTACTTCCATAAGGAAATTATCTAGTGTTTCAACACAAATAGAACATAATTCAATGGTTAAATTATAAAACATGACAGAAAGTGAAAACTTCTAATGACATTTGTCTATTGATAACTAAAGAGTTAAAGAGTACTGATATTCATATTTTGGAATTGGTAAATTAAGCTTGTCTCAGAGTTTTCGTATTTATCTAAAGGAAACCCCTAAATTTTAGTCACTGAGAAAAGCAGCAGTGTTTTTTACAAAAGATAAAAAAAAGATCAATAAATGCTGGATTTTGAGATGACTACAAGAGTATACTACCCGCACGGCAGAGCCTGGCAAGCTACCCGTGTTGTATTTGATATGCCAGATACCAGTAACAATTATAGACCTCATTCCCATGACCTGATGGAATGGTTTGAGGCTCTTTATGTTCCTGGAGCAAGCAGGTTCCCTTGGGCTCTACTTGCATGAGACAGGTTATATGGAGATGTTACTGGTGCCAGCTCGAGCAAATCGAAGATGAATGGGAAGACAGTGATGCTGTTTATCTGTAGACTCTCTTCAAGCTAACAAAGACATACTTTCTGTGTTTTGAAAGTGCTGAGATGTGACAAATATGAATATTTCTAAAACCAAACCCAATTATTCTAATTTTAAATAAATTTATCAGAATAAAGCATCAGAAGAACATATGACACAATGTTTTCTGTGTTGTTTAAAGCAAACTGGGAAAATCATGAATATAGGTACCTGTCATATAAAATATATTACTGGACTCTGAAAACTAGACTTCTTTTTTTAAATGAATTATTAAAGACACATGTGAATGGAATTCTTCAGCTTTTGCTCCTTGTTCTGCTGCCATATAGTTTTAAAAAGGTTTTTTTTTTTGTTTCTTATTTATTGTTCTAGTTGTGCATTCCAGCCCCAGAGTTGTAGTTAAGGGGACAGCTAAAATTTAGGGACCAAGGAATACTTTGTCAGCTTTTGCCCCTTGGTTAGAGGATGCAATAAAGCAAGTGAAAAATGAAGCATCATTAAAAATAAATTGTAGGTTTTGGGTATTTTCCTTTATTCTCAAAATGGGTTTTCTTTTTTGAGAATCATCTCTTTCCATTTGGATTAGCTTGTATTATAAGCTGATTGTAGCATTCTCCTTTTCATCCAATTCTGCCCAGATGTTCCTCTCATTGACAGGAAATATTTCTACTTCACATACAAAGCTCTGTATTTTTAAGTCCCGTTTGATGAATTAAGTTTCAAAGACCTAATAAAGTTATCTGAAAGTTATGACTCACTTTCTTTGAATCTACATTTTGTTTTCTAGCTGAACAGAATGTTTTGACTCTTGTTTTGTTTGAGTATTTTATTGAATTTTATCCAAAAAAAAATTCAAAAAAAGTTGTTTTACATTTCAAATCAGAATAATTTTATTTTTCTTTACATTTCACATTATTATGCATAGAAACTTTAGTATTTAGTTTCTTTATATGTATACCTGATTAACAAATACAAAGCCAATATGTAAATATAAATTAAACACCACAGTCAACCGAGGAAATGATGAATGTACATTTATAATTATGCACAGTGTTGCAGGACTCCTCTAAGAGCCTCTGCTTCTGCTCTGGATTGCCTCCTGCAAATCACTTCATAGATAAGGGGGTAGTCTAAATGTGGCAGTTTATCTGACCATGTATTCTGTACTAGCTGGTATAAATATTCTCTCATGCTACCACAATCATTGTGGGACTAGCTAGATCTTACCAACATATTTGCCTGGCCACGTTGGATCTCTAAGTAATTAGACCAGAGAGAAATGCTGTTTGCCTCCAAGCAAGCAAGCATGGCTCCCCTGATAACTCAAAGGCAACTAAAATACAAAACTACCGTGAAGTAGACGAGACTTGTGAAGGCTTGGAGAAATATTTAATTGGCATTAGTATTAGTCTTTGGTACAGAGATATGCCATCTCAGAAACCCCCTACTCTCCCTCTAAAGGCCTTTCCAGGCAGATCTTGGCTCAAGACATTAGCATATAAAAGGGCCTAGGTGAGGTGCTGGGAGAAATTACCTGAGGGCATTTGACCCTCCCTGCTTCCCATAATAGTGGGAGGGAGGTCTGCGTTGCAGGGGTATAAAACTAGCCTGCTTCCTCTCTCGAGCTCTTTTTTTGGGCTCTCTCTTTTGGGAGCTCACACCCTTCTTGGGAGTCTTGTCTTTGTCTCCTCTTTACAGGGCCTTAACACGTGGTGGCCGCCATTTTGGCCTACACGTGGCTGGGGTTCTAGCCAGGAATCCTAAGCACAGGGTTTTTCCTATTGTTGATTTGTATGCCTGAACCTGTGATAAATAAAGCCTTTTAAAACTGCATCAGATTCCTGAGTCTTCATCCATTCCCGGCTGGCTTTGGAGGTAGAAGGGAACTCGCTTCCTGGCACTGTTGGGGACCCCAGTGGCATTCCGACACACAGAAGACAAGAAGAATATATATGTAATCTAGTACTTTCACATCATTATTTAAACTGACTTTATTAAACACTTCAAGCTAAATCTTGTTAAGGAATTTAATTTATAAATTTACTAAAATATTCATATGAGATTAAAAATAAATATGACTAAAATAGGCATAAAATGCTCAATTATTGTTAGCAAAATGAAAATCAAAATAACAATAAGATACCACCCTCTTAAATGTGAATGGCATATATAAAAATGAGTGGGAAGCAATCAGTGCTGGTGCAAATGTGATGAATCTGAAACTACCATTCACTGTTGGTAGGGTTATTATCTGGTTTTGCCTCTCTGAAAAGCAGGATGGACATTACTCCAAAACAGTACTTCCATATGATTCAGTGATTCTACTTCTTGTTTTAACCCTATCCCCTCGAAACACAAATGACATGTGCATACCCAGGTTATTGCAGCATTTAGTACAATAGCTAGCATGTGAAAGTGACAAAGTAACCCAAATATCCAAAGACAAACAAATGGATAAAGACATTCTGATATGAATATACAATGGAATACTATGCAGCTATCAGAGGTGAATTCTTGCACCTTCCTACAACACAGGTGAAACTGACAAGTATCTTGTTAAGCAAAAAAAAAAGAGAGAGAGAGAGAAAAGGGTATATACTAGATGATCTCTCATTAATTTCTGGCATTGCAATTTTCCTGGGCAAATTAGAAGTCCCAGATAAATTCTTCTGGAAAAGAAATGCATATGCTAGTTATTAGAAGTAGGAATAATATATATTGTTGATTCTAGGAGCAAAATGGAATGGTAACCAAGAAGTACACTTCTTGACTCATAACATATATATATATATATATATATATATGAGATTAAAATATACTTCTCATATATATCTCATATATATAAATCAGAAGAAATCTATGTGATTGCTTATCGGTGTATGTCAGTATGATAGAATCAAGAGGTACACAGGTATTTGGCTGAGCATTAGTTCTGGGTGTTGTGTGCTCTGAGGGTGTTCTTAAGTGATAACAGCACTTGAATCAGTAAACTGAGCAGATGGCCCTCCCCAAAGTTGGTGTCACTCTCAGCCTCTATATCTGTAAGTCAACTTTTTATAATTAATATCCTGGCTTGTGCGGCTACAAGCAGCCATGCAGTTCATCAATAAATGCTGGAGATCAGAAGTGACTACAAGAGTATGCCACCCGTACGGCAGAACCTGGCAAGCTACCTGTGTTATATTTGATATGCCAAATACCAGTAATAATTATAGACCTCATTCCCATGACCTGATGGAATGGTTTGAGATTCTTTATGTTCCTGGAGCAAGCAGATGCCCTTGGGCTCCACTTGCATGAGATAGGACATATGGAGATGTTACTGGTTCCTGCTTGAGCAAATCGATGATGAACGGGACAGTGATATAGTGATATAAATATCTCATATATATAAGCTAGGCTATGTCAGCTGTGAAGGAAGTAAATATCATACTCCTTTTATCAGTCTAGTCTCATAGTTCACCATTACAAATTAACCAGAGGATATTTAAAATCTAGTAACATATATATATACATACATTTTATATATATACATACATATATATACATATATATATATACATACATTGGAACACGGGATAGGCACAGCACAACAAAGCAACTTGCCGGAAATGGCCTAATTCACCTCCCTAAGTAACTTAATTTGAAGAAAAAGGATGCTGGGGAAAAGCCTGCTTCAGTATGAGAGACTCTTGCTAATGGTAATTATTCTTTGAGGTATAAATGACTTTAATAAAGGGCAGTCTTTTTTAAAACAGTGTTTGGCTTTGACAGTTTCTCCTTCATCAGGGTTTTCTTTACAATCTTTCTGGAAAACAATATGGACATTCCTCCAAAGACTAGAAATTGAGTTCCCTTTTGACCTAGCCATATCACTCCTGGGAATATACCCTGGGAAGCCAAAAACACACAGCAGAAACACAATCCACACTTTTATTTTCATAGCAGTACTATTCACAATAGCCAGAACCTGGAAACAACCAGTATGCCTGAGAACTGATGACTGGATAAAGAAACTGTGTACATCTACAAAATGGAATACTATGCAGCTGTTAGGAAAAATGATCACTTCACTTGATCACTTGAATCCCGTTATTCATCGATTTGCTCGAGCAGGCACCAGTAACATTTTCATTGGACCCTATCACGTGCCAATGTAGCCCAATGGCATCTGGTTGATTCAGGAATATAAAGAGCCTCAAACCGTACCTCAAACCGGTCTTTACAGGGAAGTCTGACCATCTTGTAGGTGGGAGGCCACATGATCTTTTGACATCCCGTGGGATCCAATCGGTAATGACTCTAGTCCAGCGGTTGTCTCCAAATTGCATTACATGTCCAGCCCATCTGATTTTCGATGCGTTGGCAAAAGAGACAGCATCCTGATTCTGTAATAGCGACGGAGGTCAGAACTCCGGATTCCTTCTCTCACTTGAGTGAGGTGTGATATTCCAAGCATAGCTCTTTTGATTCCTCTCTGGGAGACCCAAATAGCATTCTCATCCTGCTTTCGTAGGGCCCAGGTCTCTGAGGTGTATGTTAATGCAGGGAGAATGGTGGAGTCGAAGAGATGTGCCCGGAGCCAGAGGTTCTTTGTCCTTTTAGCTATTTCTTTGATGCCTCTGAAGGCATTCCATGCCGCCTCTCCTCCTGCGCAGCTCAGGTTTTAGGTCGTTCATCATGTTGATTTCTCGACCTAGGTACAAATAACTGCTGCATTCAGAGATGTCTGTTCCATTGAGAGTGAATGGGGTGTCTGGAACTAGTTCATTTTTCATGAAGGAAAAATGAAGTTATGAAATTTGCCTATAAATGGATGGACATGGAAAGGATCATGTTGAGTGAAATTAGTCAGAAGGAAAGAGAGAGATATAGACTGACTGCAGTTAGTTGCATGACATAAATATATCAGGTGGTCTTACCAAAAGTGGAAATGATCGCAAACGTGTGAGTCTGAGGTTATGTAATACAGAGAAGGGGACATGTGTGAATAAAGGTAAAAAGGGCTAATATCAACCTAGAACTGAACATTACAGGCAAAAAATGCACATGATGGTTTCTAAGTGTATGTAGTGCAACCCACAATGTGTAAGAGAAGGAAAAGAGAGAGAGGGAGGGAGAAAAGAGATAAAGAACTTGCCATTTAGGCAGGCTATGGGAGGGGGAGGGAATTGGGGACATTGGTGGTGGGAAATGGGCACTAGTGGAGGGCGGGGTGCTGGAACACTATGTGACCAAAACCTCTAAACATGAGCAACGTTGTAATCTCACGATATCACTTCACTTGTATAACTTGTCTTCCCCGTTGTTCATCGATTTGCTCGAGTGGGCACTAATAACATCTCCATACATCCTGTCACATGCTAGTGTGTACCCCAAGGGTAACTGCTTGCTCCACCAACATGAAAAGCCTCAAACCATTCCTTCAGTTCATGGAAATGAGGTCTATAATTGTTACTGGTTCTTGACATATCAAATACGACACGGGTAGCTTGCCAGGCTTGCCAAACAAGAGCTAGAGCTATAGTACATAAAGGACTTAACATTGTGGGTGTTCAATACATGGGGCTCTTAGAATTAATAGCAGGGGGATCCTTTTGGGATCATTCAAGCACTCACTTCATTAGCACAAAGTTCCTTACCAATGACTTCCCCAATCATGAACAACAGGCAGATGGCAGAGGCCATGTATAGCCCTGCAGGCCCAAGTGCCAGAGATCTGGGTCTATCTTTCCTGCGGAGCCTGATTCGCCATGCTCGCCTGGACCGGCACCGCCCCTTGGCCAGTTTCCAAGGTCCTCCTCGGAGTCTCTGGGGTCAGATGGGACAGGCTGGGTTCCTCTGCCCCAGCATGTCCTGGACTTGCAGGCCATTGAACTGGCCACTCAGAGCAACCACTACTGCCATGTCCAGAAGGGTCCTGGCAGTGACTACGATCCTGGGAAGGTGCGTGCCTGCCGCCAGCTGTACGTGGCCTCTAATATCACGGTGGTGTAATAAAATGTTCCACTTGTATCACTTGTCTTCCCGTTGATCATCGATTTGCTTGGGCGGGCACCAGTAACATCTCCTTATGTCCTGTCTCATGCTAGTAGAGCCCAAGGGCATCTGCTCACTCCAGGAACATAAAGAGCCTCAAATCATTCCATCAGGTGATGGGAATAAGGTCTATAATTGTTACTGATATTTGGCATATCAAATATGACACGGGTAGCTTGCCAGGCTCTGTCGTGTGGGTGAACCTCAATGCCACAATCATATTAAAAAAAAAACAGTGTCTGGGCCCCTTCTATATCTGCTCTTTTCCAAAGATAGCTGGTATACAATGATCTTTATGTCAAGTGATATGTTTCAGGTTTAGCAGATTATGCTTCCCTATTGTTACAATGGAAAATTCATTCAGTAAACAGTTTTTAACTTTCAACTTTCTGTATTGTGGACTGGAGAGAGTACAGCAGGTAGGGTGCGTGCCTTACATAGATCTGACCTAGATTCTATCCCCAGCATCCCATATGATCCACTTAGTACTACCAGAAGCAATTACTGAGTGTAGAGCCAGATATCCCCTGAACATTGCTGAGTGTGCCCAAAAACAAAGAAAGAAAAAAAAAGTTTTGGTTTTGGTACTCAGGGCTTACTCCTGGCTCTGCACTCAGGATTACTCCTGCTTGTCTCTCAGGGATAACTCTTTGTGGTTTTTTGGGGAACAATATGTGGCTGTGCATCAAATCTTGATTTCTATGTACAAAAGCAAAGGGCCCTACTTGATGTATTATCTCTCCTACATTAACCAGTTCCTAGGATTAAGTCACTTTTAATTCCCAACTAAAAGAATAATCGGTAATATTGTTACCAAAATCCAGTACCCATTACACTTGATCACTTGACATCCCATTATTCAGTTTGCTCAAGTGGGCGCCAGTAACATTTCCATTTGACTCTATCATGTGCCAGTGTAGCCCAATGGCATCTGGTTTCTTCAGGAATACGAAGAGCCTCAAACCGTTCCTTCAGGTCTTGACGAAGAAATTTGACCATCTTGTAGGTGGGCGGCCATGTGATCTTTTTGACATTCCCTGGGGTCTAGTCGGTAACGGCTCTAGTCCAGCGGTCATCTCCAAATCGCATTACATATCCAGCCCATCTGATTTTCGATGCCTTGGCAAACAAGACAACATCCCTGACTCTGGAACAGCGGCGGAGGTCGGAATTTCTGATTCTTTCTCTCATTTGAGTGAGGCGTGATATTCCAAGCATAGCACTTTCAATTCCTCTTTGGGAAACCCGAATAGCATTCTCATCCTGCTTTCGTAGGGCCCAGGTCTCTAAGGCGTATTTTTTTAAGTTATATTTTCTTTTTTTTTAAATTTTTTATTATACCACCGTGAAACATACAATTACAAAGGTGTTCATAATTGGTTCTTGGTAATACAGTATACCAGCACCCATCCCTCCACCAGTGCCCCATTTCCACCACCAATGTACCCCCACCCTCCCGCCCACCCCCATGCTGCCTTAATAGCAGGTACCCAGTTTCCTCTCTTTCTCTCTGTCTCTCTCTCTGTCTCTGCATCTCTCTCCCTCTTATTTTACACATTGTGGCTAGCCCTGCAGATATTTAGAGTTTATCACTTAAGTCTCTTTGTGTATATTCAATGATGAGTTTTAATCTGCCATTACCATTTCCCACATTTAGTAAAACACTGGTATCTATTTATGTCTTATTAATGAATGCAGTCATTCTATATATGTCCTTTTCCTTCTGACTAATTTCACTCAGCATGATAGTCTCCATGTCCATCCATTTACAGGTAAATTTCATAATTTCATCTTTTCTGACAGCCGCATAGTATTCCATAGTGTAGATGAACCACAGTTTCTTTAGCCAGTCCTCTGTTCTCGGGAATTTAGGTTGTTTCCAGATTCTAACTATAGTGAATAGCGCAGAGATGAATAAAGAAGTACGGATAGTGTTTCTGCTATGTATTTTTCGGTCTCTCGGGTATATTCCCAGGAGTGCTATTGCTGGATCAAATGGGAGCTCAATATCTAGTTTTCGGAGGAATACCCATATTGTTTTCCAAAAGGGATGGACCAGCCGGCACTCCCACCAACAGTGGATCAGAGTCCCTTTTTCCCCACATCCACGCCAGCACCAGTTGTTCTTGCTGTTTTGGATGTGTGCCAGTCTCTGTGGGGTGAGATGGTACCTCATTGTTGTTTTGATTTGCATCTCCCTGATGATTAAAGATGAAGAACACTTTTTCATATGCCTTTTGGCCATTCGAATTTCTTCTTTTTGGAAGCTTCTGTTCATTTCTTCTCCCCATTTTTTGATGAGGTTGGCTGTTTTTTTTCTTGTGGAGTGCTACCAGTGCCTGATATATCCTGGATGCAGGGAGAAAGGTGGAGTTGAAGAGATGTGCCCGGAGCCGAAGGTTCTTTGTCTTTTGCTATTTCTTTGATGTGTTTGAAGGCATTTCATGCGTTCACTTCCTCCTGTGTAGCTCAGGTTTTAGGTCATTCATCATGTTGACTTCTTGACCTAGGTACACATAACTGCTGCATTCAGAGATGTTTGTTCCATTGAGAGTGAATGGGGCCTCTGGAACTAGTTCATTTCTCATGAACATAGTTTTGTTGAGATTCAGCTGTAGACCTATCTTTCCACATTCTCAGTCAGATCATTCATGGGAACTCACAGTTCCAGAAGGCTGAATCGAAACGTTGGACATGGGAATCCCCTATGTGGACAGTTCCACAATGAAATTGACCATATCATCTTCAATCGAAGGTTTTGCCAGACCGATGTTGCTGTTGTCCCAAAATTCCAAACAGGATCTGACCACCGTCTCCTTCGTGCAAAATTCTACTTCATGCAATGGGAAGAGAAGGCTGCAAAGTTTAAGAAGAGAACTCCCAGAACGACCACCAACTGGGAATTCTTTGGCACCATTACAGCAACATGGGAAGATATCATCATTGATGACCCATTATATAGTACTTAAAAAGAAGACACAACTGGTGCAGGGTAAAACAGGTTTACTCAGTTGATAGAAGATGATGGACTAAACTATCACACTGCCAGGTTGTGGCTAGCTGGTTATATATGACTGGATTGGAAAGTAAATAAAACTTAAAATAATGGGAAGCAGAGGCAGAGCGATAGTGTAGCAGGGTGGGTGTTTGCCTTGTACTCAGGTGACCCAGGTTCAATGCCTGACATTTCATATTGTCCCCTGTGCACTGACAGGAGTAGTTCCTGAGTGTTGTGCAAGCAGTAACTCCTGAGTATTGCTGTGTGTGACCACCCCCAAATAAAAACAGGATGTGGGTTATGGAAAGAGTGGTATCTGGTCTTGTGGCCATCAGCTGGCATCAGAAATGTAATGAATCCTTAGGGGATATTGATCTGTTCCTTGTAAATCTATGAGATAATATTGAAATTTATCTCTGAGACTACAGGGCAGTTTTAGGGATCTGCCTGGAGGACATAGTATTTGATATTTCCTATCCATAATTGAATTTAATTTAATATTAAATATGCACTGCAGGAGAGAATAATAAACAGTACAAGGAAAAAGGCAAAAGTCAAAAGAGAGTGAATTGATAGAAGAAATATAATTGTATAGAACAATATAATAATCTAGTGTTTTCTCAGTTACACCAAAAGGAAGTACCTTGCTACAATAGAGCAGGTATAGTTTGCATTTTCTTTTTCTACCCTCAGCGGAACCTATGATATGTGTCTATATAACACATAGGAGGGACAATTTATACTGAGACTTTTCAAAGTCAGTTGGACATAAGATTGATCTGTGACTCATACTGAACCCATTTTATATCATAGGATATACCAAAAAAAGGTATGTAGCAATGTGACTGAATACTCCCCTCCACCCTATCCACCATCTTCCTACATAATTCATCATCAAAGTCTTCAGGCTTGAAATTTGCAATGGCTCGTAAATATTTAGCTGAGGCTTCAGTCTACGGATGTGGCCCTAAAGATGAAGTAAATACTTTAAGCCTTTGAAAAGCAGTCCAACACTGAGTCACATTTCCACCAAAAAGTGAACACAAAACTTTATTAGGAAACTTTAAGAGAATTGGAATTTGAGAATTTCATACCTAGACAAGTTATTTAAGTGTGCAAATCATAAAATAATATAGCTTACAGAAAGCTTATATAAAACAGAGGTGCATTCCACTGAAAAAGTGGAAATAAAAAAGTAGATATAAAATTCCTTGAAGGAGGAAGGAAAGACTTAAAAATGAAAGGGAAGTCTGCATGTCAGTGCAGTGATAAATTGTCTTGTTTAAGAGTTGAAGTCCTCTGCCTCAGTATTCCCAAATTTCAGGTGTCAGGATGCTGATTTAAAGGGTGGAGGGGCAGGGAGAAGGATGTACACGGCTATAAATCTAAGTTACCAAGTGGTCAAACATAGTACACTATAAACAAGCTTCTGTTCATAATAGCCAACCAACTTCACTTTAAATGTTTCCCTTATCAATTTAGATTTCATGTTTCCTTAGTCATTTTACAAATCAAAATACATTATATACCATCATTTTCTCAAAAGAGAATTCATGGGCTGCATCAAAGAAGTGAGTGGGGTAGGCTCTCTCATTTCACTCCTACATACCACTTGAGGGAAGGAATATTTAATTCTTCCATAACTGCTAGTCTAGAGAACCTAGTTTGTAAAAGATGTGGCATACTGTTTTCTCCAGAGACACAGAAGGATTTGCTTCTAAACTTACTGTTACCATCTGGACATTTTCCATTTCTGATACCAAAAAGATCAACAGACAAAACAGTTATTGGGACAAGAAACAGGTTCTGATTATCATGAAGAAAGAAAATTGCCGCCAGTATTAGGATAGGGAAGAGTATGACTGAAATCTAAATGGTTCTTTTTGGGTGTTTCACTTCTAACCATAATTAGATGGTGGTTGTCAACCACTGCTGATGAAAGCATTGTTACCTAGAACATTAGAAATGACCTTTGATTTGTTTAACCATGCAAGCCACAAGAAATGACTAAGAACTGGTCTATGGTAGACTGACATTAGAACAGGAAAGTGAGAGAAAATGCACTAATTACAATAACATCTTGCATTTTTTCATTGTGATGTCATTATGTGAATACATCCCTAACACAAGGAATTTTACATGTGGCCTGTGGTGGATTGTATAAAATTCTATTGTTATTATATCCATACTTCTTGGAATTCTACTAAAAATATCTGGACTTCCCGAACCCATAGTTCTTGATCTACATTAGAAAAACAGAATTAAAATATTCTTCCCATTCCAAAATTTTCAACAAAAGAAAAGAAAGAAAACTCTGTGAATAGTAAAGCATTGAAGCAAATGTGATGCTCAGCAACACTTAGGAGCTTATTATAAACACAGAATTTAAAATCCTACCACAGTCCTATTCAGAATCTGCATACATGATCTTCAAGTATTCTGTGTGTATTCAGTTGTTGGACCACACCATGCTTGTTAGCCCTGAGATTCTGCATTGCTAATGAGTGATTGTTTTTCTCCTTCCTATAAGCCTTTTGCATGTATTTATGCTAAGAGATCTGTACTTTTATAAACACAAAAAAATAGTAGGATTATTGAACTCCAAATTATTTACTCCTGGGTTTCCTTCATATTTTCTGACTATAAGCCTGTACCATTTAGATCAAATCTAATTCCTTACTATGGTCCTCTATGAGGGACTGGATAGTACCAGGAAGAGTTCACCCTGGCTATGAAATGGGACAACTTTTATAATAAACCTTATTCTGACCCAAATATAGAACAAATGTCAGAAACAACAGCTTTTGTTCTGACCTAAGATAAGCCATGAATGGCCTTGCAGCAGAGCACTTGGAGCAGAGCAAGGTTGTTTGTTGTTAGAGACAGGACCCTGAGGGAATGGAGATGATCAATAGTTTGGATCAGATGATGTGATCTCCCCATGAAAGATTACCTATGTATTTAATGTCCAGTGTAGTTATATATGCCTGCCTCTCTTAATTTGTTTATACATGAAAACTAGAAATATTGAAATGATTGTTTAATAGTATGGGAGAGAGAAAGGCAGTGTTCTGCATTAGCATCTCTATAAACCTTGGGAAGCAGAGACATAGTCCCTTTGGGATTTTTTTTTAACCAAAACCTGTTTCTACCTTTAGTTATGCCCTGTCCCCAGCCTTTGCACAGGATTTAATCTCTTGGAGTTTGGGGTTTTGGTGTGTGAGGCTATTGTCCTGAATGGTGTGGCAGAGTGTGTAAATTGCTGTGGAGTTGAATTGGAGTTTGTGTGTGTCTGTAGAAAATTAAAGTTTTAGATTTTTTAAATTGGGATCATGGTTCTTTGTTCAACAGCCACAGTTCATCAGCTTTAGATTTTTTAAACTGGGATCACGGTTCTTTGCTGATCAGGCACATCAGTCCTGAGAGTGACCAGGGAACCCTACAGACCCTGATATTGTTGGGGACCCAAATAACCCCAACACTCAATGAAGCACAGAAACAATGGAGATTTTATTTTAATTATGTATAAATTTATGGGACCAGAGATATAACTCAATGGACTAAGTTGCATGCTTTACATATGGGCACCCCAGGTTCAGTGGCCAGAATTACATGATGCCCCAAGTACTGAGCAGAGAATAGACCCTGAGCTCAGCTTGCTGTGGCTCCCAAATCAAATTTTAAAAATGAATATGTATATGTGCATATATATGTGTATGTATATATATAGAAATATATATCTATTTAAAGACATTTTCACCTGTTTAGTTAACTAAAGACAACAGAAAACCTAATTGTTGATAATAAATAAGAAATTTTGTTTTACATAATAATTTTAGGTGTTTAGTTTTGCCATTTTATATATCACCATGGGTGGCCTAGGAAACTTCTTTTTCCAATTATATTCTAAACATTTGGTATGTATTATGTTTGTTTGTTGTTTTGTGTGTGTGTTTTTTTTTGTGTGTGTGTCTGTGTCTGTGGTGTTGATTGGTCCAGGGTTTTATATATGTGAAGCACTTGCTTTACCAAGAAACTGCATCTTAGTTACTTGGTTTGCATTCCATCCCCTACTTGTCCCCTTACATCCCCCTCCCAACCTCCAATCCCACACTCCTAGAGACTTCATGAGCAATGACCAGGAAACCATCTGGTACCAAGAATCAAACTGTAGTCAGGGATTGCAAATGCTTTATTCTGTGTACTCTATCTATCGCTACTGTTTTAGAACTACTTCCAGTTTTGTATCCAGGAGTGCCTCCAACATTCTTCTTGTTGGACCAGACTGTGCAGAGGATGTCAGACCCGGGTCAGCTGGGTCTGCTCATTAACTACATCCAAGCAACAAACAAACTCTGGTTTGTATTCTTACTGTCGATGAAGATTGGATGTAACTTCATCTAAAAATCATGTTATTAGCCATCAGATTATTATAATTCTATGTGGAAAAACTATACCAGCTTCACAGATAAGATAAATTATTTTTTAAATGCTACATAAAGTTCCAAAGATAGAAGAGCTAATCTGAGGTAAAGGTAGATGCAAAAGGCAAATTTTTTCCCCAAGATTCCAAGATTCCTAGAAACAGTTTTCAGTTAACATTTTTTCATAGATATGAAAATGATTTTTTCTGACATAGCCTGCAAAATAGGATGGCCTGCCATCCCATTCTTCTCCTTGCAAGAAGCCAGAGGAAGCCCCATACCATGAGGGTGGTCGTTCTCAACATCTAGACTCCACAGCTCATCAGAGCTCCACCCAAGAGAAAATCCAATCCTCAAGCCATGCTCGTCAGTCCCTCCCTACAGCGAAGCCTATTTCAAGCCCAGGTATGCCTGATTCAGAGACTGCAGCAGAACTGCTACTGACTCTCCCTGTGCTTAGTTGATCATGAGATGCTCTGCAAGGAAGGCGGGTTTTAGTCCTGGCCTGCCATCCCATTAGAGCCTTGCAAGAAGCCAAAGGAACTCCCACACCATGAGGGCAGTCATTTTCAACATCTGGACTCCACAGCTTCTCAGAGCTCCACCCAAGAGAAAAGCAAATCTCTCCCCCATTGTGGTTCGTCAGTACATGCACAAGATGAGAGCCTACTACTGAGAGTATCCCACCGCGTGGCAGAGCCTGACAAGCTACCCGTGTCATATCTGATATGCCAAAAACCAGTAACAATTATAGACCTCATTCCCATGACCTGAACGAATGGTTTGAGGCTCTTCATGTTCCTGAAAATAGCAGATGCCCTGGGCTACACTAGCACGTGATAGGATGTATGGAGATGTTACTGGTTCCTGCTCGAGCAAATTGATGAACAACAAGAAGACAAATGATACAAGTGATACAAGCCTGCAAAATAATTATTTGAACATATTGGAATTAAGAATAATTATGATCTTTAATGTAAACTTAGCGTTATCTATTCTCTAAAATACTAGTAAAATTTGTAAGGGGAACTTATATGATCTCACAGGAATCCCAGTTCTTAGATTCTATGTCATTGTAAAATCACAAAGTAATTTTATCTGATCTCCTTTCTATTTCTGTTAATGCTGCCTCATTTCATCTTGAATTACGAAATAAGTTCATATTTGTTCTTTCTTTCTCATCACTTCTGAAATCATCATGTAGATTATCTTCTGAAAGATTTTTCTATTGGGAAAGAAAATTTTTAAATCACATATTTGATAAAGCACTAAATTCCCAAGTATACATATAACCCTTATAATTTGACAATTAAGAGACCAATGACCCAATTATAACATGGATGTAAGATTTCAGACCTTCCCCAAAGGAAATATGAAAATCACCATTAAGTTTATGAAAAGAGAATCAGCATCACTAGTTTTTAGGTAAGTGCAAATCAAAACCATAATGAGATACCATTCATATTCACTAAGGTAGCGTTATTCTCAAAGATGAGCTGTAATAGCAGTTTGAGTGTCATGCTGAGTGGTCTTTTCTCTGCTCAACTTACTTCCAGTGGCATCTAAAGATAATAATCATCATTCTCATGGCAGGGACTTTGCATTTAGTTCAAGGCTTCCATGAAGGTGGTGGACTGTACCAAGTGGTCTGAAGTCTCTTGTTTGCATGAATTGGATTTGGTACCAATTTACCAGGTCAAGAATTCCAGATAGGGCTGGAGCAACAGTATAACAGGTTTGACATTGCCTGCACACTGACAGCTTGGACTCCATATCCAGCTTCTCTCTTTCTCTGCCCCCCACTTTTATCTTATCTCCCCCCTTCACTCCCTTTCTCTTGTCCATTTCCCTCCCTTCCTCTTTCCCACCTTACTCAAAACTCCCAAATAAAATCTGTTATGCTTCACTGCCCATCTCCTCCTGAAATTCGTTTTGGTGAGGGAGGGAAGACAGAGGACCAAAAGGCCTTGGGTAAGGTCTAGGACTCACTTTCATTTCCTTTAATGAGCAAGGCCCACAGTCCTATATTTCTATAGCAGTAACTCTGGAGATAGAGGTGGATAGAGATAAAGCAGAAGATTCATTTCTCCAGGCTTCCTCCTTTCTCCCCCTTTCACATAAATCACCTGGGTATCCCTTCTACATCACTACCATTCTTGAGATAAATTGTTAGTCTATATACACTGCATGTTAGTGAGAACATCTGGTACTTGTTCTCATCCTTCTGACTTTCTTTTATTAAATATTTTATTATTCCACCGTGAGATATACAATTACAACGTTGTTCATGTTTGGAGGTTTCGGTCACATAGTGTTCCAGCACTCCACCCTCCACCAGTGCCCATTTCCCACCACCAATGTCCCCAATTCCCTCCCCCTCCCATAGCCTGCCTCCATGGCAGGTTCTTTATCTCTTTTCTCTCTCCCTCTCTGTCTTTTCCTTCTCTTACACATTGTGTGTTGTACTACATACACTTAGAGACCATCATGTGCATTCTTCTGACTTCTTAACTTAACATGAGAATCTCTAGTTACTTACAAATTGCAGTGAATTCCATGATTTCATCATTCTTTGTGGCTATCATTGGACACCTGGAATGTTTGTATGTCCTGGCTATTCTACTAAGTTCTATAATTAAAAGGGTGTGCATATATTTTTCTAATGGATATTTTTGTGTCTTGAGGGTACTTTCTATTTTTTTAATTTTTTATTATACCACCGTGAGACATACAATTACAAAGGTGTTCATAATTGGTTCTTGGTAATACAGTATTCGAGCACCCATCCCTCCACCAGTGCCCCATTTCCACCACCAATGTACCCCACCCCTCCCAGCAACCCCCCAGGCTGCCTCAACAGCAGGTAGCCCCGTTTCCTCTCTTTCTCTCTCTGTCTCTCTCTCTGTCTCTGCATCTCTCTCTTGAGGGTACTTTCCTGTCTCTCAACTGATTGGCCCGAGATTGGCAGTGGAATCAAACCTTTGCAATTACAGGCCCATTGTTGTCTAGTGAGGATTCTTAAATTAAGAACTAAAATTATAGCTATATAGTTAAGCCTTTACATAGTTTTATTTTGGTTTATAGAATGTTTTCTTCATAACTGTCAATTTCATATAAGCAATTAAATAACTGTATAAAAGTCAAGAATGTAGGTATGTAGGAAAAAAGTAATGTTTATGATAGTTCAGCGGAAATACAGTTTGTCCATACTATTAAGTTGCTTTGTGGGTACCTTGCTAATCGGGAAGGATTATAGCAGAAAGTTCCCTATATGAGGAATCTGCCATGGGCTCTAATTATAATCTTGCCTGAAGCTTTGTGCACCAACTTCCTTTGACAACTAAAATGAAGGGCTATTTCTAAATGATTTCCATTCTATTTTTAAGAGAGATCCACAGAGTTATTTTTTAATATTCTACATTATGGCTTTCTACAAAATTGGCACTTACATATGCAGACTTAGTAGATATTTATTCCATGTCCCATTTTTTCCAAAATGGCCATTTTTTGTATGTGGCAATGCAAAATCAAGAAACTTTATAGTAGACATAAAATTCCTTTATTCTTCCCCCATTCTACATTTTATGTAAAAACTACAAAAATGCTAATAAAACCAATCATTTCTTCTCAACACTATGCCAAAAAATGTACCTAAGGAAGCTATACGTGTATTCTGCACAATCAGGTCAGGCCTGTCTAAATATAATAGATATTATAAACAAGCCAACAAAATGTTAAATAAAATATTTTCTTCTTCTGTACAGCATTATAAGACTGAAAACAATTTAATATAAGCAACAGCAACACTCTTAGACATGGGGCAGAGCGGTTCCTTGCTCTCCCTGTGCCCAGCCGTTCATGAGGCAGTCGGGAGGCATGGTGGGTTCTAGCCTTGGCCCACCACCCGGCAGAACCTCACAACAAGCCAGACGACCCCCACCCACTCCGTGGGTGCCGCCATTTTCCACATCCGGACTTCCCTCTCTTCAGAACTCCACCCAACCGACCAGCCCATCACAGCCCAGCTCGTGCGGCCGCAAGCGGCCGCACGGTTCATCAATAAATGCTTTATTTGGAGGTGTTTAAAGAATATGCCTCCCGCACGGCAAGCCTAGCAAGCTGCTCGTGTTGTATTTGACATGCCAAATGCCAGTAACAATTATATTAGGTCATTCCCATGACCTAATATAATGGTTTTTAGGCTCTTTATGTTCCTGTAGCAAGCCGATGCCCTTTGCTCTACTGGCATGAGACAGGACATATGGAGATATTACTGGTGCCCGCTCTAGCAAATATATGATTAACGGGAAGAGCGTGAGAGCGTGAACAGCAACACGAATAGCACAATTGCAATTTTATTTCATTTTGTGCCCAATATAAGTTGGGCAAGTCAAGCTGTTTGGCTTGAGTTTTGTGATTTGTTTGTTTTTTTGATCCATACCCAGTGGTATTCACGGTCTACTCTTGGCTCTTTTTTGGGGATCACTTCTAGTGGTGATATGTTGTCCCGGAGATCAAACCAAGGGAGAGATTCATGAAAACTTTGCAGTTTCTCTTTACTCAGTCCTTGATGAATTCATCCGCCCATGTGTGCAACCACACTCTCTATTTACCTTCCTTAAAAATTAAGTCTGAGACTGGAAAAGTCAGATTCTAATGAGACTTCACATAATTTCCTTTGTTCTAGAGCTAAATGCAGCAAGGGCAAGAGTTGGTGGCCTGCCTCCATCTCTTCCAAAGGCACCACCTACTTCTTTTCTTTGACCCTACCCACTCCTTCTTCCCATCCCCTCTCCTCCTACCCCTGTATTTGAGGAGCTCCCAGTTGTCCTCAGGATGACTTCACATTCAGGTTCCATAGGTATCTGCTCAAAGAACGATCCTTTTTCTCTGTTAGGTGCTTAGGGGGTCTCTGGTCAGAGAAGAGTCTCCAGGAAGGAGAGCTGAAAGGTGCTCAGGGCTCATGAAATAGATATTAATAGAATCCCTGTACTCAGGGCATGATCATATGATGGGTTATAGGTTCAGGCTAGTTACATGCCATTAGGTCTGTGGGAAATGACAAGTCAAAGATGTTTCCAGCACCCGCTGGGGTACAGTTACCGGAAAGTTGGGTTAATCACAATGGCATGAAGGAGACAAAATTTAACAAGTTTAGCACATATAATATAGTGTGAATTATATGCAAAAGACTCATGTTTTAATGAAAGCAAATTCCTGGCATGCTCTTCGAGAACAAAAAAAAATTGGATCCTGGTAATGGCATTATGACTGATGCTTACTTGTCAACCTAACTAGACCATAGAGCAGCATGACTTGTGTTAATTTTGCATTTAAAAAATGAATGTCTTTTTAAAATTAATGTGCCCTCCCTTATATATAGGTTCCCACTACTATCATTCAGGATAAAGAATCTGTTCAGAACCTGATATGGGAGTTGTCCCACCCAGAAGTACTTTTTCATAAATATGTAATTTTAACTATTTTTTCTTTCCTTCTTAAACACAGACACTTTGTTTACTTTGTAAAGATAATGTCAGCTAGATAGGAGGGAGAAAGACCAAGGCCTAGAAGACTCATTTCCTGAATATATATATATATATATATATATATATATATATATATATATATATATTTTTTTTTTTTTTTTTGGGTCACACCCGGCGAAGCTCAGGGGTTACTCCTGGCTCTTTGCTCAGGAATTACTCCTGGCAGTTCTCGGGGACTATATGGGATGCCAGGGATCGAACCCAGGTCGGCGCGAGAAAGGCGAATGCCTTACCCCCTGTGCTATCGCTCCGGCCCTGAATATAATTTTCTTGACAATCTTTTCTACTTCAAAGGACAATACTCATTGATAAAAATGAATCATTCATTGGTAGTCCTCCAGGGGCTTTAGTGAAGCTTATTGAAATCATTATTTGCACAAGGTAGACTATCTTTTTAACTACCTCTGTTGAAATTCAGAATAATATCACAGTTGTGGTGGTGCAGTTTGGACAACATGATAAACATGGACAAATTCTGAGGATTTTATGCCTAGGGATACTGATTTTTAATTACATTTCACAGACTGTGAAAGTGAAATAAAGGTAAATAGAAGGAATGAATGGGAGATGAAAAAAATTTATGATTTCAACTAAAAATTAACAAAATATAGTTATAATTTAAGTGAAAGATTCCATATTGTCTGAAAATTTACAAAACATAGAAAGTTTTCTCAAACCCTTTATAGACATTTATATTGGAAAGTGTCTATTCCAGATTCAAATTTCCTATTTTACAACCTAAGAATGACTTTTTAGAGGTGCAGTTAATGACTCTATTCTCTTTCACTAATACTAGAACAATTACTTCATTAGAAATAAATTTTATGTATTATTATATATTTTACTTCTTTTAAAGCTTTATTCATATGTTAGTCTCATACCATGATGAATCTTACAAAATCTTCTAAGAAATTGTCGGGAGAGATTTAGTGTAGGAATAATAATGGTATGTGGTGTCCCTACTTGTTCATTTATGCTTTCATAACTTTGGAAGTGCTCAAAGGGTTCACAAATATTGAGTCATTAAAGATTAGTACCCCTGTGAGGTACTTGGCTATTATCATTATAACTTATTATTATTCAGACGAATCAAGTGTTCCCTAGTGTCCTGAATGACTCTTGCATAAAGTATTGACTTTTTAATATTCTACATCTGAGAATCACATTTCAGTTTTATAAAATGAGCTCATTTTCCTAGGATTGTCTCTGGTGAGCTCTCTGCCATCATCCACTTCATGTAGTATAGTAGGTCGTATAGCAAATAGCCTTGCCAACATTTAGAAATCCTTCTAGTAAAAAGCTTATTTTCTTTCCTTTCCAGAGAGATGGAGAAGCAAGAAAATACTAGATGGGTGAAAATACCAGAAGGCAGTTTGCTTCTTAACACCTCCAAGCAATTTTTTACTTTGCAGTGAACACAAACTGGGTATCCTATTAAATTAAACTAAGTATCACTGTCACTGTCACTGTCTTCCCGTTCATCATTGATTTGCTCGAGCGGGCACCAGTAACATCTCCATATGTCCTGTCTCATGCAAGTAGAGCCCAAGGGCACCTGCTTGCTCCAGGAACATAAAGAGCCTCAAACCATTCCATCAGGTCATGGGAATGAGGTCTATAATTGTTACTGGTATTTGGCATATCAAATACAACATGGGTAGCTTGCCAGGCTCTGCCGTGCGGGTAGCATACTCTTGTAGTCATCTCTAAATCCAGCATTTATTGATGAACCTCAAGGCCACTTGCAGCCTCGTGAGCCAGGCTGTGATAGGCTGGTCTGCTGGGTGGAGTTCTGAAAAGGGGAAGTCGGATGTGAAAAATGGAGGCCCTCATGGAGGTGTGGGGTCGTCTGGCTTGTTGCGAGGCTCTGCTGGGGTGGCAGGCCAGGGCTAGAACCTGCCATCCCCTCCCGGGCACCTCGTGAGTGGCTGTGCACAGGGAGAGCCAGTAGCAGCTCTACTTATGTCTGTGAGTCCAGGAAATATGAGATGCCGCAGTTCAAACCCTGTTGGATGACAGATTTGTAGCACTCATCCCACATTAAAGACTCAGCTCGACATGATTGATCTGATTGCACAGAGTAGTCAGAAGACTAAGATGTCATCTTCACTACTGGCCTATATGTCATAAAGTGAGATTCCCATGACCCTTTCTCAGGCTCGATACTTTTCTAAATGGCTCACAGAGGTCAGAAACATTTATGAACATTCACTAATTTATTATAGCTGATCTTATAAAGGATGGAAATGAACCAAGCTGACAGATTTCAACATTGGGTGAAATCCAGAAGTATCCAAGTGCAGGAGGTATTGTGCCTCAAAAGATCATAAACAGTATATATTATTATAATCATAACATGGCAGTTAATGACATGAAAATGACTGGTTTAAGTGCTAACATTTATTGAATACAATGTGTGGGGTCAGTGATGGCAAAGCAGCTGTCTTTGAGGTCTGCTATTTGACTGGCCTGGTGCCATGTGTTGAGTGTGAGCACTCTGGCACCTCAACAAAGTATTTGATCTCAGTGCACCACATGCAAGTGCGTGGGATTCCTGGTCTGCTTAACAACAGGAAAGGGAGGAAAGGAAACAGGAAACTAAATACTATGAAATCATTGGGGAAAAACAGGGCTGGAGTAATTTCACAGGCATTCATACTTGGCATGTGCCCAAGTGGGTTTAATCCCTGGTACCACAAGGTCCCCCCAACAAGATCAGGTACAGACCTGCAGCCTTGAGTGTCCCTGAGGTGTCGCCCTAGAGGTCACAGAGCACCTGACGAGCTCCAACAGCACAGACTTAAGCTGCTTTACTGACCAAGAGTCCTAGGGAGTGTTTTGAACACTACTTGGAAGACCCCACCCCCATTCCAAGTAAAAATATACAACATGCCTGGATTGTGCTGAATCCATTCTGGACACAAGGAAGCTGAATTTTCGAAAGTGTGCTTGCTGTGCAAAAGGGCACTCCCAAAATGGGAAAGTTAGTTCCTGAGATGCTTTTTTTTTAAACTGTAGCCTAGTTTCTCTAGTTCCTGAACTACAGTTTACAGTTGTTGTTGTTTTTATATGTAGTCTAGCATTTTTTAAAACTGTAACCCAGTATCTCTTGTTCCTGAACTTCCCAAAGTGTAAAACACTTGTAGCCAGTGGTATAGCACTTACGTTTTTTCTATAAACCAATTTATTTTAATATTAAAGTCATACATTTTAAAATTGTATGATTTTTACATAAATCATATGGTTTTTTAGAGCGTGGAGGGGCCACACTGTCCAGACTTGGAGCAGGGATTTGGGCTTCTCAGCCCATTCCTCCACCTCCATGCCAGCTACCCCGGAAGAGAGACACACCAGACCCACAGCTCCGTCGGTGCCAGTCTTAGTATTAGATGTTTGGATCAGGTCCTTCCCAGGATCTTTCATATTTATACACTCTATACAGTTCTAGGCAGGTTCTAGCTGTGACCCATCATCGCAGTGAGCCTAGCAGGAAGCCAGAGCAACCCCCACATCATGAGATCAGTCATTTTCAACATTCAGACTCCACAGCTCCTCAGAGCTCCATCCAAGAGAAATCCTGATCTTTCCCTTTGAGTTTCATCAGTAAATGCTCGAGATGAGAGCCTTTACTGAGAGTATACCACTTACATGGCAGAGCCTGGCAAGCTACCTGTTTGATATGCCAAAAACCAGTAACAATATGGACATCATTCCCATGACCTGATGGAATAGTTTGAGGCTATTTCTGTTCCTAGAGCAAGCAGATGCCCCTGGGGTACACTTGCTTGCAACAGGACATATGGAAATGTTACTGGTGCCCGCTCAATCAAATCAATGAACGAGAAGACAAGTGAATCAAATGATACATTTTAATAGAATTTTTCTATTGCTTATGACAATATGGCAATTATAGCTTTAAAGAAAACTACAACAGGGGCCAGAGTGATAGTCCAGCGGGTAGGGCGTTTGCCTTGCACGTGGCTGGCCCCTGCCAGACTGGGTTTGATCCCGGCATCCCATATGGTCCCCGAGCACCGCCAAGAGTAATTCCTGAGTGTAGAGCCAGGAGAAACCCCTGAGCATTGCCGGGTGTGATCCAAAAAAGCAATAAATAAATAAATAAATAAATAAATAAATAAATAAATAAATAAATAAATAAATAAATAAATAAATAAATAAATAAATAAATGAAGCTGCAACGGGGCTGGAAAGTTATTCAGTGAGTAGGGCACTTACCTTGCATGAGGTCAACCCAAGTTCAGTCCTCAGAACCCCATGTTGTCACTGAGCACCACTAGCAGTTATCCCTGAGTACAAAGCCAGAAGCACTGAGCACAGCTAGATATAGTTTCCGCCATATTCATCCTCTGCCCCTAAGAAAGCTAAAATAGATTCTGTGGATGAATGTATGAGGAAATGATCAAATCAACAAAGTGGAATGACTTAAGCTTAAAATTTGAAAGACTTGCTAACATAATTTTGTAGACTTTAAAGTAAGCTGGTGTATGAGGAGAGTGTATTTAGATTGAATGAGAAGAGGTATGTAACTCTAGCTCTAATTTCTTTATACTATTTTTTTAAACGTTTGTGTGAGGCAGGAAAGATCATATAGGATAAGATGCTTGCCTTGCATGTGACTGATACTGTTTTCATCCCTGTCGCCACATAATGACCCCTGGGCACAGAGCCAGGAAATAATAGTCCCACACCAGAAGGTGTGGTCCCCAAACTACACTAAAACAGAGAAAGAGAAAACAAAATCTAAGTTAACAGAAAAATGAGTTAAGTATGTGTAACCTAACACTTTTTCATTTCTAATCAGATTTCAATGATTAAAAAAAGTGGCATTGCCTTGACAATGTCCTTACCTTTGGTAGGTCCTTAGTTCTAGGCTCAGTAGATCCTATTTCAGATTTGGATGTTCAAAGATCAAAAGATCTTGCAAAAGATGCAACACAATGGGCCTAAATAGAAGGACTCACAGGTAAGCTTCTAGGGGATGTCATAATCCAGGACAGTATTGAGTGGTCTTTATTTCTCTTATTTTATTGCTGATATTATTTCTTTGCTTATGAAGGTCTGAATTTTTAACTTAAATTTTCTATTTGAAGAAATTCTTTTGGACATTTCTGGCAAGGCATGTCTACTGAAAACAAATTTCCTCAAAATTTGTTTCTCTGAGATTATCTGCTTTTATTGTTCAATATCTTATGCTTCAGTTTCTAAATTTCAGGGTACTTACTGTCTAGTCTGAAAGAGCAGCTAGGGGTCCTGCAGTTAAACTTACATTAAGGAAATTCTTCTCATTAAGACGAGATGAGCATACCTTATTTTCTTTCCCAGATTATCCAGGAGTTTCATGTTTGTTCTGACTTACATAGATTTAATCATATGTTTGTCACAAAAACATATTGGTATTGTTTGCCTTTTACTTGGTGTAAATGCTCCCCTACATTCCCATCCCCACAAAACCCAGGCTTTAAGAGAATAGATTTTGTGAGAAAACTAAGTCTCCACCTAAAAAAGGGAATGACATTCTCCTGAGAAATTGTGCCATTAGAATCACAAGAGCATCCCAATAGATAAATGATTAATGCATAATGCAGCCATTCACACAAAGGGCAGCTGATTTATTAGTCCTTTAGCAGCTTTGTTCTTTGAGCTTACATAAATCCAGATACTATAATCACCTCTACAGTGTCAGCACTATTTGACTACATTATATCGTTTGCAGATAATTCACAAATGACATACTTGTTTCAACATACATCCTTCAAGTAAAGATTCACTAAGCAATATCAATCTGATTTCCAAAATCTTCAGTTGTCTAGAAAAATCCTTGCTTTGTAAAGACTACTCATATGTATGCATAACAAAACATTAAACTGTCTTCATTTAGGAGGGAGATTTTCTACAAGAATATTTTATATACTGTATTGTACTGAATGAAAGGGAAAATATAGAACCTAATTTTTAATTTTTAAATTTAGCTAAAGAATTGTGGTATAAAAGTTACTGATAGCTGAATGTTAGGCATATAGTATTCTCACCACCAGTGTTCAGCTTCCCTCCACCAGTGTTCTCATATTTTCTCCCCACCCCTTAACCCCTGTCTCATCCCCCTTCTATCATCTTGACAGGCACATTACAAAGCCCCTGTGATTGCAGCTTAGACCACATGTTTTCAGTGTTTGTTGAGTCTGTTTTTTTGATATAAGACCATACCATTCACCCATACCTCTGCTGATATAACTGAAACCCTAATGCCTGTTCACCCATTACTTCCTGCATAGAATCCAATTTTAAATAACATATTAAACATTTCTGTGTAAAATAAACATAAACTGCCTATGAAGTTCATTGGATTTATTATCAAAGTAATCACAAGGAATGATAAAGTTAAGTTTTAGTAAATAGGTCATTCACACTAGTACTATAAGACAGGTATGGTGGAATAACATCTTTACATTTTCCTAAGCACCTTTAGATATCTTTCTCTGAAACAATACTGATTCCTGTGTGATACATATTTGGTCTTAATTACATAATTGTGTTAATAAATAAGACATAGTAAAAATAATTCAACAATAGTAAAAAATAAAATTAAAGCTACACATAATCCTACCACATGACATTTTGTCATTATATGAGAAACTATCCCCTAAATTTTGGTGTCAATTCTCAAGCCACCAAGACACATGCTTTTCTGTGGACTTCCACAATTCATAGGATGATGCCACAGCTACAAATAAGATATAACTGAAAGATAACTTACTGGGACAAAAACCCCAGAATAAAAAGAAAACATGGTTATGAAACTTCAGAGGAAAGTCAGTGTGTAGGTTCCTCTATCTGTCCTAAAAATTCACCAAGTCTCCCAAAATGCACTTCATGAAAGAGCTAAGATGTAGCATAGCAGATGGCATAGTGGTCAGTGTCAGCCAAAGGGAACTATAAATACTACCAGCTAAGTAAAAAAGATTCTTTTTTCTCTTCCTTCTAACTACTCTTTCCTACATCTTTACTCTCGTAAATCCAGAGTAGAAATAGAAGTAGATGGAGAATGTGAAGGAACATATGATTGTTCCCTTTTGCCTACTTAAATTCAGAATGAGTTTGAAGGGTTATTTTGGGGGCGGGGGTATGGGGGATGGGGTATGCCACTCTCAACAATGCTCCTTATTTCTCTTGGCTCTGTGCTGAGCGATCATTCATGGCAGGCTTAGTTGAAAGTGTGTTGGAGACTAAACCCTGGCTGGCTTCATGCAGGCAAGTGCCTACCCACTGTACTGTTGCTTTCGGCCCAGAATGAGGTTGAAATTTGATTTACTCTGCAGTAAACATTTGTGACTGGAAAGAATACATTGATATAGCATTCTTACTTTTCTTCAAATGATTTTCAGAATTTTAAAATATTCTGTCCTTAAAATAAGGACAGATAAAAATATCTGCTTCTTTATCACATATGCTGCTGTTTGTCTTCAAGTTCATCATTATTTAGTTTTTACCTCTCTTCCCCAGTTTTATCATTATTTTTGTTATTACATTTGTGATTTAAAATAGGAAGGCATCTTTGCAAATGACAGAAATTAACTAAAAGGTAAAAATTAAAAAAGAAAAAGTCAAGTGATTGAAAACATCATGATATGTTGAAATAAAAGATTTAAACATGACCAGGACTACATTTTTTTAGAATCCCTAACTAAATCTCAATAAAAAAATAAATTAAGTCAAAAGTTTTACATAAGAGATAATCTTGGAAGAAGGGATTAGTCCTTGGCATACTCCTTTGTTTATACCTGTAATAGGGTGTGGTACAACCCTTCTACACTCTGTTTAGGGTTATTTGTTGACAGGACCCTCCTATCCACATATAGGATTACTTTGGTCTATATAAGGGGACTGACTTGAGGCACTCGCCCCTTTCCCTTTTGCCCCCTTTTCTTTCCTTTCTTTTTGGGTAGGACTCCTCTCGGGTGAGATCTTCTCTCTTTGGACTTGGCTCTTATGTATGGTCTAAGTTCTGACCAGAGCTAGAGTTCTTTCATTATATTGGACTGTGGTGGTAGAGCTTTTGTATAAAGTAATACAGCTTAATTTCATGGGCTTCATGTAATCTAGATGGTACCCATAAGGTCCTACTTATTTATTGTAGTACTGAAAGGGTCACACTCTTTTTTAAATCCGGCTCAGGTATGCCGGGCCAGAGACTCACAGACATGGGCCAGAGCTGCTACTTGCTCTCCCTGTGCCCAGCCACTCACGAGGCGCCCAGGAAAGATGGTGGGTTCTAGCCCTGGCCCACCACCCCTGCAGAGCCTTGCAACAAGCCAGACGACCCCCTCTCCATGAGGGCCTCCATATTCCACATCTGGACTTCTCGTCAGAACTTCACCCAGCAGACCAGCCTATCACAGCCCGGCTCTTACGGCCACGCTGTTCATCAATAAATGCTCGATTTAGAAATGACTACTGAGTATGCTACTCACACGGCAGAGCCTGGCAAGCTACCGTGTAGTATTTGATATGCCAAATACCAGTAACAATTATAGACCTCATTCGGAATGGATTGAGGCTCTTTATGTTCCTGGAGCAAGCAGATGCCCCTGGGCTCTACTCCAGCATGAGACAGGACATATGGAGATATTACTGGGGCCCGCTTGAGCAAATCGATAATGAACAGGAAGACAGAAGTAAAAAGTTACCTAGTAATCTAAATCAGGTGCATAAGCACCTTGTCATATTTCCTGGAACATAATGCCTCTCCATATGTGGGTCAGGCAAACCAAAGATAGACAATATCTTGATCAACCTCCAATTTATGTTGGAGGTAAGATAAGAAGAGGGCATATACAGACATTTTAGCCTCTGAAGGGGAACAATGGAAGGCCAAACTTAGCTACTTATTCAAAGCAGTTTTTAAAACCAACTGGAAAATTCTATTAGGATCTAAAACCTGGTTGTGATCCATGGTTCTTAATTCTTCTCCATGAGCTTTCATGCCTCTGAATCAATAGGCATGAGATGATCCTGATAATTAAAGGGCTACCAAGTGCTGCTAAGAGAAATAGCTAAGGAGTAATCTATCAGGAATGTCGGTGCTTATTTGGAGTTTCTTTTAATATTGCTATCATTGTGATTAAAGTTAATGGGAAACTGAAGCAACATAATTCATTTAGGACGGCTAAAGTTTAGGACCCAGGACCCAGAAGCTTCATGAATGAGGGACTGAGTTGCCACATTAGGTAAAGAACTTGGTAAGGGGCACGTGATATGGAATGGGTGGGAGAAGATATACACATTTGTGTGTATAACTGATACTCATAATTTGAGTAGTTATGTTGTAAAAGTCACCATGTGCAATGAATTAACTAATAATGAATCATTGTTCCTAGGGGAAAATAGATTATTAAGAATTCCTGTAACACTTTCAATTGATCAACATCTAACCTTGTTTAATGTGTGTGTGTATTCTGCTTAAAGATGCTTCTTAAAATGTGTTATTGATTGACATTGAACTTACAGTCTACAGCACTATAACTCAGGTGCAAAGCATATGTAACACTCCTATTTTCTCTGTACAAAGTATTACAACCTTCTTGTACTAAAATAATGCTAGAGATCACTCCATGTTTTGGGGAGCTCTTAAATAATAATCTTTATTTGGGGAAATCTTACAAGCAGTGCTAGGGGCCTGGGGCCCTTTTCTGATATACTCAGCCTACTGTATTAGAAGGTTTAATTTTAGGAACTGGTGGTACAGTGCTGGGGTCATTTTTTAAAAACTGAGGTAACTAGTTTACAAATTATGTATGTTTGGGGAGTACTATTTCATGTCTCTTCAAATGTATGTTACCATTTCGTGTCCACCAACAATTACCAATATACTTTGGTCATTTGGTAAGATAAAATTTGAAAATTTTATCTTATAGCTGAGTCATATTTATGTGTTTATAAATTACACCTGTAAGAAAATCTTTCATATGCTGTTGGGTCCTTTATAAGTTTTTTCTATCTTGACTATTGTAAAAAAAAAAACAGAGGCTCTCAGACATGGGGCAGAGCTGCTACTTGCTCTCCCTGTGCCCAGCCTCTCATGAGGCGCCCAGGAGGCATGGCGGGTTCTAACCTTGGCTTGCAACCCCAGCAGAGCCTCACAACAAGTCAGAGGACTCCCCAGGACTCCATGGGGATGCCGTTTTCCACATCTGGACTTCTTTCTTGTCGCAACTCCACCCAGCAGACCAGACTATCACAGCCCGGCTCGCTCGGCCGCTAGCTGCCGTGTGGTTCATTAATAATTGCTTTATTTAGAGGTGACTACAAGAGTATGCCACCCACACGGCAAGCCTGGCAAGCTGCTCGTGTAGTATTTGATATGATTAGGTCATTCCCATGACCTAATAGAATGGCTTGAGGCCCTTTATGTTCCTGGAGCAAGTGGATGCCTTTGGGTTCTACTAGCATGAGACAGGACATATGGAGATATTACTGGTGCCCGCTCTAGCAAATAGATAATCAACGGGAGATAGTGATAGTGATTGTGAAAGGGCTGTGATGAATATAGAAGTGCATTTATGTTTCAAAATTAGTGTTTTCATTAGATATATACCTAGGAATCAATTTTTTTGAACATGCAACTCAATTTTCAGTTATAATTATATAAAATCTCCATGTTGCTTTCTATAGAGACTAGACAGTTTACAGTCCTATCAACTTTGCACACCAGTTCCATTTTCTCCACACCATTGTCAGAACTTGTTTATGGTCTTTTGATATAGGCCATTCTCATAGCTGTGAGAATACATGTTACTTCAGGTTTGACTGAATTTCCATGATAATATGAACATTTTTAAAAAAGTGCCTTTTACTTTGGGGGTGGGAGGGTAACAAACAGCTGTGCTAAAAACTCACTACTGGCTCTGTGCTCACACCTGGTGGTGCTGAGGAACTATAAAGGGATTCCAAGGGAACAAACGCATGGAAGGCAAGTGCCCTACCAATTTTACTATTTCTCTGGCCCCCTCATGTTCTTTGGACAAGTGTCTTTTCCATTCTCTTACCTGCATTTTGAAGGGATTATTTATTTTTGTTTTTGAAGCTAATAGTTTTTTAAGTATTGTGTGTATTAGATCCTTGTAGGATGTGGTGTGAAAATATTTTCTCTCATTATATAGAATATTTTTATTTTATGATAATTACTATTGGTTGTACACTTTTTTTCTTTGATACAGCCCCATTTAATTTTGCTTTTGTTTCCTTTGTTAGTGGCATCAAGTTTTTTTTTTTTCCTTTTTGGGTCACACCCGTGATGCTCAGGGGTTACTTCTGGCTCTTCACTCAGGAATTACTCCTGGCGATGCTCAGGGGACCATATGGGATGTCGAGGATTGAACCCAGGTTGGCTGCGTGCAAGGCAAATGCCCTACCTGCTGTGCTATCGCCTCCAGTCCCTCAAGTTCATATTTAGATGTCATTTTACCAACCAAATCACAAAGAAAAGGAACAAATACACTAAAAAGGGCAAATACATTGAGAGTCTGAAATTATTTTTAACAATAATTAACACAGGTTTACTGAAAATATTGTAATAACAGCACAAACCGACAGTTTACAGGGTAATATCTTTTAACAAGTCCCCCCAAAAAAAAAAAATAGAACCATCCAAACTAAAGACATTGTCCCAGACAAATAGTAGGTCAAAAGAACAAAGTCCAAATTAGTTGAGGTGTCTTTTTCTATTATGTGTTGTTTCTTGGAAGAATGTGCTCAACCAAAAAAGCCAACATAAAATGAAAATCCTCTGCTGCTCAAACTCTGTGCAAGGAAGCCAATAAGTGTGGGAGAGCAATAATACTCTACTTCACTGGGCCGCTACAGTATTTGCACCGCTGCAAGCAGAAGGCAGAACCCTTTCTTCCTCTGCAGGAGCTAATAATGCCTCCAAGTATTTGGATATCAGAAAAGTAGCTTCTGCCCAGCAAAACAGTTTCCTAATTTCTCACAAGTTTTGATATTTCAAATCTAGATGGCCATTCCCTAGCAGAAATAAAATTATTTACCATGCTACCAATGACTTAATATAAATTTTAAACTTAAATTTGAATTCAAAATATATAAGCACTCAGCACAATTGTTCCCACGTCCTCTGACTTAAATTTGCATTCATGAGTGTTGCAGGACACCTAAAAGCCTAGGCCTCTGCATCTGTCCTGGATTGCCTCCTGCAGGTCACTTCATAGATAGGGGGTGTTGGAGGACAGGTTTAGCTATTCTGGGAGTTTTGTTGTTTTGCCCACTCCCAGCTTAATCTACTTAAGTCAAGGTTCATTCTAATGAGACTTCTCTTCTATGTAAACACTGCTAGAGGGTGTGGCAGTTACAGAAGTCACCTTGATTGAATAACTTCTGACTTATACATCTACTAAGACTTCTATGTTTTCTAGATTGGGCTCCTCTTTATACCCACTGCACCCAGCATGGGACAGTTAGAATTTACCAGGAGACTACCACCCTGGCTACGCTGAGACTATAGGAAGGATCATACTAGTTTGCTCTAAACAGGCGAGTGTGACCCTTTCAGTACAGGAGAACAAGATACTCAGAATCACCCTGGTGCAGATAATAATAAGAAGGACCGTGTGCGTACCATCTAGATTACATGAAGCTCATGAAGTTAAGATATATTACTTTATATCAGCCCCTCTCTCTCCAGTGTTTTACATAAGAGATTATCTCCTTAGTCCTTGGCATAACCTTTGTTTATACCTGCGATAGGGTGTGGCACTACACTCTGTTTAGGGTACTTTGTTGACATGACAACCTCCCAATTGGATTACTTGGGTGTATATAAAGGGCTGACTTGAGGCCTCTACACACTTTTACCTTTTGCCTTTTGGTTCCTCAGCCTTCAGCTTCTGGCTCCCTGCGGCTTTTGGCTTTTGGCCTTTTGCTCTTTGGCCTTTTGCTCCTTCTTCTGGGTAGGACTCAGCTTGGGTGAGATCCTCTCTCTCTTTGGTGGGAGACTTAGACTCTTTTGTATGGTCTAAGTTCGGACCAGAGCTAAAGTCTGTTCATTATATTGGAGTGCTGTGGAAGAGCTTTTGTACTATTAAAAGCCATTTTTGGAACTGCACCGAACTCGTGAGTTTTTATCTGTTCTCCCCGGCTCCTCGGAGGTAGAAGAGAACCTCTGTCCTGACAGGGGGTAGTCTGAATGTGGCAGTCTTATTGACCATGTATTCTGTACTGGCTGGTATAAATATTCTCACATGCTACCACAATCATCATGGGACTAGCTAGATCTTACCAGCATATTTGCCTGGCCACGTTGGATCTCTAAGTAATTAGACCAGAGAGAAATGCTGTTTGCCTCCAAGCAAGCAAGCATGGCTCCCTGATAACTCAAAGGCAACTAAAATACAAAACTACCATGAAATAGACGAGACTCTTGTGAAGGCTTGGAGAAATATTTAACTGGCATTAGTATTAGTCTTCTCAGAAACCCCCTTCTCTACCCTGTAAAGGCAATTCCATCTCAGAAACCCCTTCTCTACCCTATAAAGGCAATTCCAGGCAGATCTTGGCTCAAGATATTAGGTGAGGTGCTGGGAGAAATTACCTGAGGGCATTTGATCCTTCCTGCCAGGGGAAGTTACATTTGGTTTATAGCTTCTCCCAGCCCTTAGGAGGCTTTTAATTAGCTCTGGGTCCTTGTAAACAGCCAGAAGGTCTCCTGAAGTTGCTACATTTCTGCCATGTTGCTACGCGGGCGTTGCCCATGTGGCAACATGCTATGAGGGGATTTGAGCAGGTCTCATATCCCTGGGAATGGGAGGTTCGCGCCCACGGGCTATGCCTCTGGCTGCCCCCTGTTATTGTTGGTGTTTTTGGCATGCAGTCCCTCTGCTTCCCAGTTTGAAGTTTTTTTCAAATCCTCTGCATATTTGTTATGATTTTAGAGGTTAAGATTGGTAGTATAATTTTTAGTATATTGAGAATTGATTTATATAGTTTTAATAATTATTAATATAGAAGCTTATTAATAAAGCCAGATATTTAATAGAAATCAGTAAAGCAGCCACATGCTATGATTGAAAAAATAGATTAGTACACATTATAGTTTTATAGTATAAAGTTTAATAGTTACAAATCCAATTATTTGCAGGAGGCATTGTGACATTTTACCCCCTACACAAAGATAAGGAAAAGCACGTACGTTCATGGTTACCAGCTACACAATACACAAAACCTTGGATATGATGTATGATTGTCTAATGAAGTCAGAGTGACCTCTGGACTTGCGAAGCCTGTGGTTCTTGGGGCGAGACATAAAACAAAGAAACCTTGTTTAATTTTAACCAAATGGCTTAAGTAGTTGCGGTATCATATAAATCATTTTCATTTTCATTATGTCATGTATTCATTTTTTGTTTCATTGTGTCTGCCCTGCCAGGCATGTATTTGCTTTCTGTTTCCTTGTGTATGCCCTACCAAGTTTCTTTACTGTGTTATGATATGTAAACCCTACGAAGCCCTCAGTAAAATTGCAGCAGCATTCAACCTCTTTTGCGTTGGTGTCTGTCTGTCAATCGCCGACTGCTTTCCTGAATAACTTCACCCCGCATCCCTCAGCTTGGCAGTCCCGTCCTAGCCAGTCTGCGGCAGAAAGCTATTTTCCTGTTTTCATCTCTAGATAGCCCAGCCCAGAATGGGCTGGGCTGGGGAGTTTGGGTGGATTTCTAGCTATAAAATAAGTTGCAAGAAGAAAGAAGCTCTCTTTTTCCCCTTTTTGCCATTTCGGCTTCCCTTGGTGTTTTGCTTCTCCGTCCTCTCCACTCTCTGTTGGGCCTCAACACGTGGTGGCAGCCATCTTGGCCTACACCTGGCTGGGACCTAGCTGGGAACCGAGTCCGGAGGTTTTCCCTGCTCTTGGATCGTATATTTGAACCTCTGATAGTAAAGCCCTTTTAAAACTGCATCGGATTCCTGAGTCTTCATCCATTCCCGCCGGCTTCAGAGGTAGAATGGAACTCGCTCCCCTGACACATGAGAAAGTCCTATTCAAATTTAAATAACTTCATTAAACAAATTACCCAAAAAAAAAAGGCCAAACACTAACAACTCTGTCCTAAGATAAGCTTTTGAAATATGGATCTGAAATCTGAAATCATGGTTTAATGTTAAAAGGACGTGTTTCACAGTTTGAAAGCTAAAATAAGAGAGCAAACCATGGCAGACCACTCACTGGCCCTTTCATCTTCATTGGAAAAGGGTACTTTAGATGCCTCTGCTTTGCTACTCTGAATATTTATTTTAAAATTTAAACTATATTTCAGAAAAGAGTCACATTTGCCTATGAAAATTCTCATGAAGATTATTTGTTACATTTTGTTTCTCCTCTTATTCTCTAATCTTTTATGAGACATGTTAATTAACTTTGTATCTATATTTAAATTTTAGAAAACTAAATATTACCTAAGGAATTTACTTATATTCTTGGGGAAAGATTAACATTTTCAGTGGTAATTGAGTGGTTGTCTTCCTGTTAGGTAGAAATATAATTTTATCATTCCCTGTATTTATAAACTATGACTTAGGATGGATGATATGTTGACTTAGAATGGATGATATGTTGATATAAAGGGAGATTTATGATGGATTCAACGTTTTATCAATTTTATGTTCAATGAAGTTATTCAAACTCAGTCTAGGAATTACTCAAAAAACATTTTGAATATATAATTAAAACCCTCAATCAGTTGCTGCTAAGAACTTGACTGTGGGGAATCTGGGCCAGGCTGAAGTTAATAGACTTTGAAAATTGGGCATACATTTTACAAGAGAAGAAATTCTACTTATAACCTAAGCTATGGAGTTTCACAACTTGTGTAAAATAAATGCTTTAAGTACACACATGCATACAAACATATCGTTAATTTTACAGGTCCTCTTGGTCTTATTCCTCCACAACTTTCAAAATCAGAAGTATTGTGTCAATTTGGTGACTAGAAGTGGGATTGAGAAAGATGAGTAGACATAATGACTATTGGGTGTGGTATGTTAGAGACTGTCTGAATTAATGGACATGTTATATTAATTATATAACATGTTATATAATTAACATGTGGTATGTTTGAGACTATCTGAATTAATGGACATGTTATATTAATGTTATATTAATAGACATGCTATATAATGGACGTTATATTAATGTTATATTAATCATCTCTCCATAAAATCTTCTTGATTTTATGGAGAGATGCATGTGCAGCCCTGACTCTGCAGACCCCGGCGCCCTAGACTCTGGCCCTGAGCACCCCACCTCTGACCCCCAACACAGGAAGGTAGCATGGTCAGAAGGAGCTAAGCTTCGGCTGAAGCACAGGTAAGAGAGCCGGAAAAGGTGCTGAGGGCTGGCAGATGGCAGTGGGCGTGAGATTAGGTGAGACAAGGAAGGAGAGGTGGAACATCTTTTTTTTTTTTTTTTTTTTTTGCTTTTTTGGGTCACACCCGGCAATACTCAGGGGTTACTCCTGGCTCTGCACTCAGGAATTACTCCTGGCGGTACTCGGGGGACCATATGGGATGCCGGGGATCGAACCCGGCCAGCATGGGCCGGCCTTGTGCAAGGCAAACACCCTACCCACTGGACTATCGCTCCGGCCCCAGGCCGAACATCCTATCTGCAGTTTTCAAGCTCAGTTTTAAGACCCACTAAAATTTCCCAGAGGTCAAACCATTAGATCCAGTAATTTTTGTTTGCTTTCGTTGGGGGTGCACGCAGGAGTGCTCAATTGTTACTCCTGGCTCAACTCAGGAATCACTCAGGAGGGCTCAGAGGACCATAGGGGATGCCGGAGATAGAATCTGTATCAGCTGTGAGCAAGGCAAATGCTCTCCTCACTGTACTGTCTCTCCAGCTGCCACAATTTATATATATATATATATATATATATATATATATATATATATATATATGTGTGTGTGTGTGTGTGTGTGTGTGTATATACATATGTATATATGTATATATATATAAATAAATGAAAATTTATATATATATCAATTTTCATTTATTTTTATTTTTTGCTTTTGGGTCACACTTGGCAATGCTCAGGGGTTACTCCTGGCTCTGCACTCAGGAATTACTCCTGGTAGTGCTCAGGGAACCATATGGTATCTAGGGCTCGAATCCAGGTTGGCCATGTGCAAGGCAAATGCCCTACCCACTATACTACTGCTCTAGCCCTAATAATATATCTATTTTAATATACTCTTTTTTAAAACTATAACTAAAAATACTCAAAACACATACTTTGGTGTGATGTTTGGTGTAAGGACTGATATATTAACATATACATTAAGATTCATTTTTTAATGAATACTTTTAGGATTTCTCTTGTCATCTCTAATGAAGCAGCATGCTGACAGGAACAAATTAGTGTAATAAATTACAGCTGCTCATCTGCGTTTCCTGTGTGCTAGGTGTGGGATACCTTTCAGCTTTGCATGTCTCATCAAATCTTCACACGAGTAGTCATAGGGACATTCACCTGCAAGATTATAGCTTCAAATCAGACTGTTTGACTACTCATAACTAATACTCACGTACTCAGTGGCCATAACAGCATGATAAACCAACTAATAGGACAGCTTGGGGAGTTCAATAAGAAAACATTTGCCTACCTAGTGCCCACTTAAAGGAAAGGAGAAATAAACCCTAGGTGAAATAAATAGTAATAGTAGCAGCAGCTTTTTATCAGTCTCATCAATTTTATATTATATAAATGTGTGTACTAGGATAAAAGACAATATAGTTTATAGAATCAGACTACCTAAAATCCAAATTTCAATTACTTCGATTTTGCCACTAACTGTGTTAATATAGGCATGTTATTTAACCTTTCTCCTTGCAATCTAAAATGAATTTAGGGGGCCATAGCCTTCAAGGGCTGATACTATGTTCTGCATGAAGGAATCCTGGCACCACATGACCCTCTAAGTACTGCTAGGAGCAAACCCCACCACCAGAACCAAGCCAGAAGTCACCACCAAACCCTCATAAAATGGGTTTGGGCTGGGGCAGTAGCTCCAGGGCTAAAGTCCATCCACTGGAGCATCTGCAAGGCATACTTTTCATCTCTACTATCACATGGGTATGGCCCCTAAAAAATTTAAAATAATAAAAAGGAAACACTTAATAAAAATATAACTACAAAGAGTGGCTGAAAGGATCAAAGTAATGCATGGAAACTCAGAAGGCAATGACCTCCAGACCTAAAGTACACAACTTATATGGTGAAATAACTTATTTGGTTATCTGTTAGAAAATTTCTAATTACCTTGGATTATCAATAAGCATCATAAAATTGGATCTGTATGCTATGCTTATGTAGATATGCCTTAAAATATTTGTTATATTTTATGTTTAAAACACTTGTGTCTGGTATTTACATTAAAGGTTTTATGAGACTGTTTGATAAAAGGGCTGCAAAGGAATGTGAATATACTTCTTTTGATTCAGAGAGGGCTTTGGCTGAGAGAACCAGCTATAAAGGTGACTTCAGGGGCAGCCTGAAAGAAGCAGAAACTTCTATGACCAAGTTTTCTATGACCCTCCCTATCCAGTGTTTTCAAAGCATAGTGAATCTGAGTCTTCTGTTTCATGAAACTCCACTAGGCCATATAGGTTATTAATGAAGTTTCAATGCCAAAGCTAAAAGTAAAATTAGGAAGTTTCTCGACTAACCTGTCAGGAAAATGATTAGAACTCGGCCTGAGCAAGTGATGTTAGTACAAAAGATGTGGTAGATTATAGAGATGTTTTCAGGGGCAGCTCAGCAGACAGGGTGAGGGAAGGGAGAAGGAAGGCTTGAAAGTGCTGCAGGGTTTTCTCTTACAAGAATTTTTGGACTCATAAAAATCTCAAAGTCTGTGAGAGACTCTCAGACATGGGGCAGAGCTGCTACTTGCTCTCCCTGTGCCCAGCCGCTCATGAGGCGCCCAGGAGAGATGGCGGGTTCAGCCCTGGCCCGCCACCCCAGCAGAGCCTTGCACAAGCCAGATGACCCCCCACTCCATGAGGGCCTCCATTTTCCACATCTGGACTTCCCTCTCGTCAGAACTCCACCCAGCAGACCAGCCTATCACAGTCCAGCTCGCGCGGCCACTTGCGGCCGCGAGGTTCATCAATAAATGCTGGATTATTGGATCACATCCTGCCCGCCTGATACTTCATTCTGGCATGGACCTGTAGACCATTCACTGCTGCATCACTCAGACTGCATGTTTTGTTAAAGCTGTACTTGGCCAGAAACTATACTTCCAGCAGTTGGTCCATGGATATGAAATAGAAAATACTGAGATTTTTTTCCCTGCTTTCTGGGCAATGTGGTTGCAGTATGTGACTGAATTTTAGCCAGAAGAATATGGGCAGAAATGTGTATAGGACTGAAATTTAAAAAATTCAAAGATCCTTGAGATAGCCCGTTTCCATTTCTACCCTTCATGTAGTTAGTCTCCTGCACCCACCCTTTACAATATAATGTTAGATTTAATTCTCCCTGTGGTGTGATCCGAATTTCTTCAGTTTCTTCAGATATTTCTTTAATTTTAGTGAATTTAGTTTTCACCTTTTATGTGGGGGTAGGGAAGAAGGGAAGAATTGAGCCACACCCAGACGTGTCAGGGAAATTTATATGGTCCTAAAATATGCAAGCCAAGTACCTTAAAACCTGTGAACTATGTCTTTGACTCCTATGTCGGGGATGCTGCTGTGGTCCCAATAGTATCAGGACAGAAGTTCTCTTCTACCTCCGAGGATGCTGGGGGAACGGATAAAAACTCACATGAGTCCGGTACAGTTCCAAAAAGGCTTTTGATAGTACAAAAGCTCTACCACCACAATCCAATACAATGAAAGAACTCTAGCTCTGGTCAGAATTTAGACCATACAAGAAAGCCCAAGTCTCCCACCAAAGCGAGAGGATCTCACCTGAGAAGAGTCGTACCCAAAAGAAGGATCAGGAAAAAAGGGGAAGGAGCCTCAAGTCAGTCCCCTTATATACACCAAAAAAAAAAAATCCTATCTGTGACAGGGAGGGTCCTATCAACGAAGAACCCTAAACACAGTGTAGAAGGGTGGTGGTACACCCTAATACAGGTATAAACAAAGGATTATGCCAAGGCCTAATCCCTTCTCTGAGATTATCTCCTCTGTAAAACACTGGAGAGAGAGAGAGGGGGCTGATATAAAGTAATACATCTTAATTTCATGGGCTTCATGTAATCTAGATGGTACCAACAAGGTCCTTCTTATTTTTTATCTGTAAGGTAATTTCTGAGTATCTTGTTCTCTGAATACTGAAAGGGTCACACTCGCCTGTTTGAGAGCAAAACTAGTATGATCCTTCCTATAATCTTCCTATAGTCTCAACGTACCCAGGGTGGCAGTCTCCTGGTAAATTCTAACTGTCCCACGCTAGGTGCAGAGGGTATAAAGAGGAGCTGTGCCCAGTCTAAATAACATAGAAGTCAGTAGATGTATAATAAGTCAGAAGTTATTCAGAGTCAAGGTGACTTCTGTAACTGCCACATCCTCCATCAGTGTTTACATAGAAGAGAGATCTCATTAGAATGAACCTAGGCTTAAGAACATGTAAGTAGATTAAGATGGGAGTGGGTAAAACAGTAAAGCTCCCAGACTAGCTCAACCTGTCATCCAACACTCCTATATTTTTTTTTTCTTTAGAAGCAACTACTTTTTGGCACTTGTTTGCTTGATATTTTGGTCATATCTAGTGGTGTTCAGGGATTACCCCTGGCTCTGCATTTAGGGATTACTTGGGTTAGATTCATGCAAGGACAGTATGGCTTACCCGCTGAACTATCTCTCTGGCCCAAGATCTTATTGGTTTTTGGGCACAGCTGCTAGTGTTCAGGGATCACACCTGGTGGGGCTTGGTGAATTTCTGGTGAGGTGCTGGAGATTGAACCTTCTTTTGCTGCGTGCAAGGCAAGCACTCTGTCTGCTATACTGTCTCTCCAGTCTACTACTCCCTTTAAAAAAATTAGAATATTTCAGTTTTCAGCATGTGTGATCTGACACACTAACACTTGAAATATCTATTTTTATATTTATTATGTAAATATTCCAAAATACATTCTAAAGGCAAAACTGCTCAGCACATGCAGATGTACATTATAAATTGAGATAAAAAGTTGTTTTAATAAGGCTATATTTAGTCTTGTCAGTAAAATGAATAACAAAGGACATTTATACAATGGCAGAACTGATGAATACAGATCTTCTATTTTCCTGTTTGAAGAAAAAAAAGTATCAAGTGTTACTTGTATTTGTGTTCATGTGCAGATTCTAAAACTGATTAAATTGATAACTGGAACAAGTGAGTTTCAATTACAAAGGGTGGGCTTGCATCAGCTTTGTTCTTTTTTATTATAAAATGACAAATTTATGATTGGGATGAAAATCATATCCAAGTAATCTTTATTATTTCTGATTATGACATAAAATAGAATGTAATGCTCATAAAAAGAAAAAACATGGTTGCTGGTATTTTGGCACCCTTGTCTATTCTTGGCAACAATGCCATAATGCCCCAGGTTTAGTTACAAAGTATCTTAGCCTAGAAATAAATTTAGAGAGGAATCTGTTATCTTATAGTTTAAATTGATTTTGGATACAGTAAACTGGCCTGGAAAAACACAGCAAATTTCACTGGATCACAGCGAACTGTCCAAAAACTTTAAATATGTTTTGTAACACATCTAAAGATACAGCATGCAGTCAAGATTCGATCTATAGTTCTATTTATACTCAAAAACATGTGCCTGAATATTGTATTTCTAAAGCTGAATTTTTTGAGTAATACTATCACTCTTAAAATTATATTGCTTAAAAAATTTTAAGTGATTCATTTATTTTTTTTAATTTGTTCATTTTACAGTGCCTAGGACTCAACCCAGAGTCTCACATTCATGTGAAGGTAAGTCTTTTTTTTTTTTTTAATTTTATTATACCATTGTGAGATATACACTTGCAAAGCTTTTCATGATTGGGTCTCAGTCACACAGTGTTCCAGCACCCAAACCTCCATTGCCCTTCCAATAATCCAAAATTTCTTTCTCCCTCCCACAGCCTATGGTAGGCATTCTTCTTTTTTTTCCCCTATCTCTCTCTCTCAATTGATTAATTCTTTACAGCTATTCTGACATTCTTGCAAATCAGCATGTGTAATAAATATCACTAATATCTTTCTTGTTTTTGTTCTAAAGATTATAAAAAGAACTGTTGACAATTATGAAGGTAGAAAAGGCAGTTTTCTCAGGAAAAAGCATCAAATTAAATTTGAGAAGCAAATACTTGAAGCACATTTGGGATAGGAATTCTTTGTAGCTCACTTCTTCAAGGAAATTTTTTTAAAATGCTATTTTCAATTTATATTAACTCATGAATCTGGATTTCATGAAATAAAAATGCTGGAATCTTCATTATAAATTTTTTAAGATTCACATCATATAAAATTTCAAATTTTTTAAAAGTTCTTTTTATAGACTAATCATTTGGAATTTATGGAAATATGGAAAATCACTTAAAATTAAGTATATTTGCTATCCTCATAATTTTAAATGTAATTATAAAGCTACCAGTATAAATTTAAGCTATATTTTCACTTATGAAGTGTGATTTAGTAAAAAGCAGAGTAGTATTATTAAATTGTACTCAGCAACCTACCATTTATTACTGTTAAACTGTTCCCAAGGAATGGCAAATGTTTCAGTACGGCTGGTTAGGGTGAGGGGCAATAAAGAAATATTCTCAATAGGAGCACAAGAACTGGGGCTTTTCTTCATTAAAAATTAGAATATTAAAAATTAGAATATAAAAGCAATAGAGTATAAGAACTGGGACTTTTTATTTACTAAAAACTAGAATATAAAAGCAGTAAAGTTCAAGCTGTAAGACAAATTTCAGAGATACCAAAAGAGCAGATGGAACTTAACAATTGATTGCAGCTAAGTGAATAAAAGAAAGACAAAGATCATACCAAAGTGGAGTTTGGATAAGGATCATAAAGATTTGAGCATTTGAAATTAAAAGGCACTGGCGAGGGTTGGAGCAGTCCCATGCAGTTACCAGCTGAGTTGGAAGGAATTTGTACGAAATAATACAGCCCCAAGGATAGCTAAAGCAATTATTTGAAAAAAGATGTTGAAGCATAACCTTTCCCAATTTCAAACTGTACTACAAAGTGGTAGTAATTAAAACAGCATGGTCTTGGTGTAAAACGAACCTGTAAACCTATGGAATAGAGTTTAGTACCCTGACATCCATCCTCAAATACATGATCAATTAATCTTAGATAATGAATGAAAGAGTACTAAATGGAGCAAGGAAAGCCTCTTCAACAAGTGGTGCTGGGAAAACAGGGCAGCTATGTGTAAAATGAATTTGGACCTTTGTCTAACAGCATGCACAAAAGTCAGATCAAAATAGATTAAAGATCTCAATATCAGACCTGAATTCATAAAGTACATCAAAGAAAATATAGGAAAAATTCTCTATGGCACTGAAGCTAAAGGGATCTTCAAAGATGAAACACCACTGTTGGAGGACATGTTTAGCTAATCTGGGAGTTTTGTTGTTTTGCTCACTCCCAGCTTAATCTTACTTAAGCCAAGGTTCATTCTAATGAGATCTCTCTTCTATGTAAACACTGCTAGAGGGTGTGGCAGTTACAGAAGTCACCTTGATTGAATAACTTCTGACTTATACATCTACTAAGACTTCTATGTTTTCTAGATTGGGCACAGCTCTACTTTATACCCACTGCACCCAGCGTGGGACAGTTAGAATTTACCAGGAGACTACCACCCTGGCTACGCTGAGACTATAGGAAGACTATAGGAAGGATCATACTAGTTTGCTCTAAGCAGGAGAGAGTGACCCTTTCAGTACACGAGAACAAGATACTCAGAATCACCCTGGTGCAGATAATAGTAAGGACCTTGTGGGTACCATCTAGATTACACGAAGCTCATGAAGTTAAGATGTATTACTTTATATCAGCCCTCTCTCTCTCCAGTGTTTTACATAAGAGATAATCTCCTTAGTCCTTGGCATAACCTTTGTTTATACCTGCAATAAGGTGTGGCACTACACTCTGTTTAGGGTTCTTTGTTGACATGACAACCTCCTGATTGGATTACTTGGTGTATATAAGGGGACTGACTTGAGGCCCCTTCACCTTTTTACCTTTTGCCTTTTGGTTCCTCAGCCTTCAGCTTTTGGCTCCTGCGGCTTTTGGCTTCTGGCTTTTGGCTTTTGGCCTTTGGCCTTTTGCTCCTTTTTCTGGGTAGGACTCAGATTGGGTGAGATCCTCTCTCTCTTTGGTGGGAGACTTAGGCTCTTTTGTATGGTCTAAGTTCAGACCAGAGCTAAAGTTTGTTCATTATATTGGAGTGCTGTGGAAGAGCTTTTGTACTATTAAAAGCCATTTTTGCAACTGCACCGGACTCGTGAGTTTTCATCTGTTCTCCCGGCGTCCTCGGAGGTAGAAGACAACCTCTGTCCTGACACTGTCGGGGACCCCGGCAGCGTCTCCCCGACACACCACTAAGAAAGCAATTGGAAGCAAAGATAAACATAAGGGACTAAATGAAACTAAAAATCTTCCCCTCAAAAGAAACAGTGGACAAGATACAAAGACAGTCCATAAAGTGGGAAAGAATATTCACCCAGTACACATCCGATAAGGGGTTAATATCCAGGATATATCAGGCACTGGTAGAACTTTATAACAGCCAACCAAATAAAAAAAATGGGGAGAAGAAAAGTACAGAAACTTCTGAAACGAAATTAGAATGGCCAAAATGCATATGAAAAAATGCTAATCATTACCAATCATCAGGGATGTGCAAATCAAAACAACAATGAGATGTCATGTCACACCAAACACTGGCACACATTCAAAACAGCAACAGCAACCGGTGCTGGCGTGGATTCGAGGAGAAAGGGACTCTCATCCATTATCGGTGAGAATGTCGACTGGTACAGCCTTTATGGAAAACAATATGGACATTCCTACAAATATTAGAAATTGAGCTCCCATTTGACCCAGTCATACCACTTCTGGGAATATGCCCTGGGAAGCCAAAAACAAACAGCAGAAACATTTTATTTTTACAGCAATTTTATTTTTATAGCAGCACTATTCACAATAGCCAGAAAACAACTCAGAAAGCACTTTGGAAACAACCAGAGTGCCCGAGCACAGATGACTGAATAAAGTAACTTGGGTAAATCTACACAATGGAAGACTATGCAGCTGTTAGGAAAAATGAAGTTACAAAATTTGCCTATAAATGGATGGACATGGAGCGGATCATGTTGAGTGAAATTAGCCAGAGGGAAAAGGACAGATACAGAATGACTGCATTTATTTGCAGAATATTATATATATATATATATGTATGATATCCTTGGCCCATCACCCCAGCAGAGCCTCACAACAAGCCAGATGACCCCCCCCACTACATGAGGGCCTCCATTTTCCACATCCGGACTTCCCCTTGTCAGAACTCTACCCAGCAGACCAGCCTATCACAGCCAGGCTCATCGAGATCCACCCTGCAGCAGACTTTTTAATCCGGCCCACGTGCGCTGATCCAGAGACTCACAGACATGGGGGCAGAGCTGCTACTGGCTCTCCCTGTACCCAGCTGCTCATGAGGCGCCCAGGAGAGATGGCAGGTTCTAGCCCTGGCCCGCCACCCCAGCAGAGCCTCACAACAAACCAGATGATCCCCGACTCCATGAGGGCCTCCATTTTCCACATCCAGACTCCGCCCTCGTCAGAACTCCACCCAGCAGACCAGCCTATTACAGCCAGGCTCATCTAGATCCACCCTGCAGCAGTCTTTTTAATCCGGCCCAGGTATGCTGATCCAGAGACTCACAGACATGGGACAGAGCTGCTACTGGCTCTCCCTGTTCCCAGCTACTCATGAGGTGCCCGGGAGGGATGGCAGGTTCTAGCCCCGCCACCCCAGCAGAGCTCACAACATCCAGACGACCCCCCCACTCCATGAGGGCCTCCATTTTCCACATCCGGACTTCCCCCTCATCAGAACTCCACCCAGACCAGCCTATCACAGCCCGGCTCGTGTGGCTGCCTGCAGCCGCACGGTTCATCAATAAATGCTGGATTTTGAGATGACTAGAAGAGTATGCTACCCGCACTGCAGAGCCTGGCAACCTACCTGTGTCATATTTGACATGCCAAATACCAGTAACAATTATAGACCTCATTCCCATGACCTGATGGAATGGTTTGAGGCTCTTTATGTTCCTGGAGCAAGCATGTGCCCTTGGGCTCTACTTGCAAGAGACAGGTCATATGAAGATGTTTCTGGTGCCGAGCGAGCAAATCGATGAATGGGAAGACAGTGATACAGTGATATAATATCCTGCAATATAATATATATTATAATATATATATTGATCACTTGACATCTCGTTATTCATCAATTTGCTTGAGCTGGTGCCAGTAACATTTCCATTTAACCCTATCACGTGCCACTGTAGCCCAATGGAATCTGTTTGCTTTAAGAATACGAAGAGCCTCAAACCGTCCTTCAGGGTCTATATATAACTATATATAATTATATTATATAGAATATATATTACATATATAGAATATATATTATATATTATATATATGTATGTATGTATATATATACATATATATATATAATATATACATATATATATAAAACCAGCATGGCTGGTATGGACCAGCCATGTTGTTGTGACGTATGAACGTCACAACAAGCCAGACGACGCCCCTACTCCATGGGGCCGCCATTTTCCACATCCGGACTTCCCCTCTCATTACACCTCCACCCAGCAGACCAGTCTATCACAGCCTGGATCACCGACACCCACCCCGCAGTAGTTTTTTTCAATCCGCCCACGTATGCTGAACCAGAGACTCTCAGATATGGGGCAGAGCTGCTACTTGCTCTCCCTGTGCCCAGCCGCTCATGAGGTGCTCGGGAGGCATGGCGGGTTCTAGCCCTGGCCTGCCACCCCAGCAGAGCCTCACAACAAGCCAGACGACCTCCCTACTCCATGGGGGCCACCATTTTCCACATGCAACTTCCCTCTCGTCACAACTCCACCAAGCAGACCAGACTATCACAGCCCGGCTCAGAGCTGTTCATCAATAAATTCTTTATTTAGAGGTGACTACAAGAGTATGCCACCCACAGCAAGCCTGGCAAGCTGCTCGTTTCGTATTTGATATGCCAAGTACCAGTAACATTTATATTAGTTGATTCCCATGACCTAATATAATGGTTTCAGGCTCTTTTATGTTCCTGGAGCAAGCGGATGCCTTTGGGTTCTACTAGCATGAGACAGGACATATGGAGATATTACTGGTGCCCGCTCTAGCAAATAGATGATGAACAGGAAGATAGTGATAGTGATAGAGATATATAATATATATCATTATATATATATATATATATATATATATATATATACACATACATACATACATACATACATACATATATCCAAGACCTGGCAAAACATGGATTAGGATGTCTTATCAATAGGTGGATTCAACTACAAGTATGTGGGAGTCAGAAGTTAGGTAAGGATACAGTATGCTAATAATCGTTGGAAATGATAATACCAGTCTAGAACTGGTATTGACTACAGGCAAAGGGAAACATATGTTAACCTCTAAATCTATGTATTGCAAGCCACAATGTGTAATGGGGGGGAAGTGCCTGCCATAGTCGCAGGCTGGGGAGGGGGTGAATCAGGGAATATTAGGGGTGAGAACCGGGTACTGGTGGAGGGATGGGTGCTGGAAACTGTATGACTGAAACCCAAACATGAACATGTTTGTAATTGTATATCTTACAGTGGTATAATGAAATATTTAAAAAAATAAAATAATTAAAAATGAAAAAGAATGAAGCTTATAAACCTCATTTTTATAGGAGAGGAAGAATAACAGAAACAGTAATGGAAATCCAGGTCCCATTATGTACTTGGAAAGTCAGATTGATTTGTTTGATTCATTTTGAGGCCACACACAGTACTCAGGGCTTGCCTTTCTCTCTGCTTTCAAGGATCATTCCTGTTGGAGCTGAGGAAAGATATGAAATGCTAGGGATTGAACATGGGTTGACGGCATGCCAGACAAGAGCCCTACCTGTTGGACGATTATGCCACCCCAGTTTTTTTTTCTTAAATTAGACATTTATGAACCTTTCTGCCCTTGATGCTTTATTTGAATTTTTTTTTCATATTTTAGCACTGCACATCTTACTGCTACTAATTGAAGAACCTATGATATTGTCTTTATCGTATATTCCTAAATGACTTATTCAATTTTCAGGAAAAAAAATGTTAATCAGTGTCTATACCCCCAAAATCTAACTTTTATGTACACCATTATTTTTTATTAAAGTAATGTGGTTTAAAACAAAAATAAAATAAAAATAGCAAAAAAAAAAAAAAATTAAAAGGTTCTTCACAACTATGTAGGTATGTTTATCTAAAGGAACTGAAAAGTATACCCAAGGCATTTGATGTTATAAATTTTATTTTTTCATGCTAAAATTTCTACAAATTTTATTTTGTCATACATAGTTCAAGGGTAATAGTTACAACTGAATTAAATTAAAAAACCTGCATTTGGGGATATTTCTACTCACTTATTACATACTTATTACAATTATAATCATGTTATGTGAACAGCAGCAAAGTTACAACTACAGAACTGTTAAACTCAGAAATTTTGTATGTCATGATAGAGATCACTACACAATATAAATGAGTGCCCAAACACTGTCTCACAAACTATATTACACTTTTCCCCTCAAAAATTACTTAAGGGTTGGAATCTACCCATTTATACCATCCTTCAAATAGTTGACCAACCAGGTCAAGTCAGCAAGCATCTTAAATAATATTACAAAGCCTTATTTAATTTTGTTATACAAGTAAAAATAAGCAAAATATACAAGGTATGGCTTGCTGATACTTTATGCCTTAAAACATTACATAATGAAATTATGCATCTTTTGCAACTTGGCATTTGTTCCGTATCACACAGCAATTAAAATATGAATAGTACTTACAGCACTTAGAATCACCCAACTACAGCTGATACAGTATCTCCCAGACTTCTAGTTTCTAAAATTCTGGGGGAAGTGGGACAGTTTGAACTGTAACAGTCTACATGGTAGTAATAGTACCCTCTTGGCCATTGTTCAATACTAATCCTTTTTTTAGTATACAAAATATGCTGAAAACATTTCTCATAAACACATTTCAATTAATGTAATTACACAGAAGGCAACGATTCCCTTCTATAAGAGTAAAATTTTGCTATGAAAAGCTTCCCATATATCAGCTAATTTATAGAATATTTTTAGTCAATACATACCAAAATGTATTTTCTAACTCAGAGCCCGTGCTAATCATATGTAAGAACTACAAATGTAATCATAATTTTAAACGAAAATTAAAATTTTTTATCCCTAGATTCAAATTATAAATTATTTGCTTTTATCCTAATTAAGTATCAATTAAAAAATCTGATAAGATTATATTCTAAGCACAAAACACAAATATTAGCTCTAATAAAAAACTTCAGATATGAACTTAGAAATAATAATGATTTTTCATATTGAAGCCCACTGCAAATATATTTCAATGAAAAATAACTTTGACAAGAAATGCTGTATTTACCTTACTTTCCAAATACATTTTTCCTTAAAAGTTTAATATAATACATGTAAAATCTGATTTTACAAAAAAAAAAAAAGAAAAATTACCTTAGGTTTGAACCAAGAGGCTAATTTTTTTCAGATACTGCTGATTTTAAAATCATTATTTTGAGAAGTAAATTTTGGTTTATAACCTAATAATTCTAAATTCAATCCATACTGTTTATTAAAGATCTGCATGTTATTTTTTAAAGTAAAAATTTTTCAAAAAGAAATAATTTCTAATAGCGAAGTATGAATATTTGAGAAAAATCAGTAATATATATTTTTTATAACAAATATCTAAAAATAATAATGTTAGTAGTATTTTTTGAAAATACTATCAATACCTTAGTTTTGTTATTAATGGAACAAATTTATTTTTATAAATAAGAAAGCTAGAAAGAATATATACCAAGTGTAAAAGCAATGATTGTAAGCCAAACAAGTCTTGGTTTGAATTTTGAATCTGCCACTTTCAGCTTGTGCATTTATCTCAACTCCTCTGAAACTCAATTTATTTAGATCTGAAATACGGAAAAATAAAAACAGACCTCTAAGGCAAACTTCTAAGAACTCTTCTTAAGAATAAGATATTGATAATAAGACTAGTACAGTATAGTCTGATATAGTAAGTAACCAATAAATACCAACTGCTAGCTATACTGAGCAGAGACTGACTGACTTGGGAGTCAAGTATCAATTTTAAAATTAAAACATAATGATTATTATAAACAACTATTTAAGATCTTTAAATTGCAAAGTAGGGTGGAAGAAAGTTGGGGATATGCCCAAACATCCTTTACTACATTCATTATAGTGCAAAAATAATGAGGCTAAGAACCACAATGGACTCAATAGGAAAGCGTTTGAAGTCTCCTTAGTTGCTTTTACTGTGTTCTGTCAATCATTCACTATCTATTTTAATACAGTACTGGCTCATTTCCAAGTTACAATTATGAATATATTAAGTGAATTATACTTTCTTGCCACAAATTTTTACAGAAAATAATCACTTCATGGACCTAAACAAACAATAAAGGCACAGAATACTGAGCACAAATAAAATCACAAGCTTTTAAGTATGTGTACTATAATATAGTTATCAACTTGAATTTATTTGGTATCAAATTTTATCATTGTTCTTTAAAATTGCAAATACATTAATCTTTACTGTTAATAAATAACCTACTCTGATATTACTCATATTTATTGGAATGAGCAAGTCCTAAATTTTAAAAAGAAAAATTAAGCGATAGATTATAATTCAAAAACAGTGGTTTTCAACCTTTTTTTATACCTGAGAACTGGCACCAACCGGAGTACCAGTCCATGGACTAGAGGTTAATAACCACTGAGGTGAGATCAGTGGCTTTCAATCTTTATTCCTGCAGACTGGAGCTTAAAAACTACTGTTCTAAAGTATTTTACATGTGTTCAATTCCCATTAAATATTTCAATTACCAACTTAGTTACCTATGTCTTTGTTCATCAGTGTTTAATTTTCTCTATAAGTAGATGAACTGGGCAAGTTATTTATCTTTAATCATACTGAGAAAAAGTAATTGACAAATTTTTAAAATTTGTATTAGTAAATAAGAACACGAGACCAAAAAAAAACTAAAAACAAAAAAAAACTGGTTGTGTCCCAAGGGAACTATTTACTAAATATGCGATTTTCAGCAAGTATTCAACTACTCAGGCTTCTTCTTTGAAAGGTGAGGATGGTATCATCCTGTCTCACTCTAAGGATTGTAGAAATTTATGTGAGAAAAAACACCCAAGAACTCTGAAAAGGAAAATGTGCTATAGACAACGTGTATATTACACACAGACGGCTTATTACAGTACTGAATTTAGATAGGATAAATATTATATTAAAGGTGTAACTAAAGAAAGTTATTCTTGGAAGTATCAGGAAAAATTACTATCTTCATCATGTATTTTGGATGCGGTTTGAGTAGGTTTTTTTTATATAAAACACTGGTATCAATTTTATGACCAAGTAAGAATGGACTAAAAAAATTAAACCCTCATTAATTCTTTCCTTAAAAATGGCTATAAATCTGCATCACCTGAATGTTTTTACATTTCTATTACTTTATAGCCTGCTTTATTCTATCACAGTTGTCTGAAAGCAATCATATGCAATCAATCTATTTATTACTGTTATTTTACTTGTTTTATACTTTAGTTCTATTTCCTGAAAATCTCCAAAATAGGTGTAAGAGTCAAAAGAATGAAGAAAAAAATTTCAAAATTAAGTCACTGAAGGCAAATATTCCCTCGTTTTCCTGCTTCTTCAGCAACATTGATATAATATATCCAACTCAAAAAAGATTATTACAAAGGAAAAAACAGAAGATAACTCAAAATTTATAATAGATACTTTTTCAAGGCTAAACGTATAAAAAGAAAATAAGGGCAGGATGCACAGTCCGGCAGGTAGGGCATTTGCCTTACATGAAGCTGACCGGGTTCGATCCCGTCATCTCCTATGGTCCCTATCCAATATTGCTCCCCTGAGCAGCTCCAGGAGTAATTCCTGAGTGCAGAGGCAAGAGTAACCTCTGAGCATTGCCAGGTATGACCCAAAAAGCAAAAAATAAATAAATAACAATGAAAATAAAGGAGGGTTTTTCAATAAAGTATAATCAAAGGATGATTTTGAAGAAATAAATGTTAATGTTGAAATAAATAGGACATGAGGACAAATAGAACATATCATACAATTATTTTTAGCATAATTTTTTTTAATTTTAGTCACTGAACTACTACATCTCTAGGTTACTAGCTACATGAAAAACTAGATTTGTCATCAATTAGCTTTCTTTCTTTTTTTTTTTTCTTCTTTTTTGGGTCACGCCCAAAAAAGTAACGCTCAGGAGTGCTCAGGCGGTCATATGGGATGCCGGGATCGAAGCCAGGTTGGCCATGTACAAGGCAAATGCCCTATTTGCTGTGCTATCACTCCGGCTGATTAGCTATCTTAACAGGTTTGGAAGCCCTAATGTATAAGGAATTGTTGATGTCATTAGGAGTAGAAATTTTGAGCAAAAATGGGTTTACATTATCACCTAAAGATCAATCTGGAAAACATTTTATTTTCCCTCAGTAAATATCAATAAGAAGCTTTTAAAAAATTTGAAAGGTATATGATGGAAAATTAAAAAAGACCTAAAAAAATACAAATACAATCAATACATTAGCAGTTCCAAGGAGAAAGGAATAGCTAAAATTCAACAGTAGAATAAAAAGAAAAAGGAAAGCTAAGTTTGATAAGAACGTCTGTAATTTAAAGAGGTGATTTTCATTTAATAGTAAGGATGGATGAGCTAAGACCGGATTAAAGGAAGACTAAGTAGTGAAAGAATGACTTTACCCATTTAAAATGCTCACTAGGAAAGAAAGCTCAGTGGAGACCTGAGTGTGTTCAAAGGCAGGAGGACTTAAGCAACTTGTTTTATATTTAAGAGAGTCAAATTACTAAGTGGGTACATTTCGTATGTAAATTAGGCACTTTGGGGAGGAGGGTGGTATGACCTTATTTCTGTCATTAGAAAAGAGAAATAAATTAATCTCAAGTCATTTATACTCCTTCTTTTGGTAAACCACAGTCAGGTCCTATGCTCAGAAATATATATTTTATAAGCATTTGGAACTTGGTAAGCAAGAAGGTAAAACAGTCTAAATAGAAAATGGTATTGCAAAATAAAACAGCAAAGTTATTAACTTATTTTTGAAACAACCTTAAAATAAATTCTAAACCAAAAATAGAAAGACTTTAAAAACATAACCTCAGAGGCATAATATTTAGTAATGTCAAAGTGAGTAAAAGTTTAAAGACAAAGGTTTTACTTGAATAAAACCAGTTTAATATAGTGACAAGATTTCTTGGATAAATTCTACCAAAAAATAATTTCTGCCTCTAAAATATTCATAAAATTGATGAAGTGGGTACCTAATAATTGTATAAACTGTTTCTCACAATTCTTTAGTATGAAAAACAATAATAGAAAGTGGAGCATCAAAATATATTATTTTAAATATACTTTGTACCTGATTAAGTAACTGGAACCATATTCACATTCTATAGTTTTCTGAATTTCATTTTCTTGTTAATTAACCTTATAAGCAACTTAATTTTGAGTGTGAACCACTTTATGTGATATTTATTAATGCTGTATAAAAGACATGCAGTTTATTTACAGTACTGTACATTAAATGATCAAAGTTTAGAGAAAAAAATTGACAAAATTATAATGAACATGGAAAGACATATAATACATTATACAGGTAATTCTAAAAAGTTTAGGTACAGAATTTTGTGAAGATTATTTTGGTTTATAAGTGTTAGGCAAGCACTGGCTTGAACTAAGACTGATAGCATACATATAAACAGCATTTCAATGAACTGAAACACAATGTGTTTAGCTAAAAGCTAAAACCTTATGAAATAAAAGTACTATCATGTAGTATTGGGAATTTACAAAACAGGGGGAAAAGACTATCTTTTAACAGTCTTCCATCAACTTCTCAATAAATTCTATAAAATCATTCAAAAATAAAGTTTCTCAAATTATGCTTGCTAAAATTATGCTTTACATAGGGACTGTGAACTTTATGTAGTGCAGTGAACTTCTAAGGAATATGAATTGCCAATAGGGAAAATTTCAGTTTTCCCCTATGGGGACAGGAAGAAGAACAATTTGCAAATTTAGATTCAAGTAAAAGGTCCTGATAAAATTATCATAAACAGAGAAAGGAGAGTTGCAATAACTGCAAAACCACATAATTTCAACTATACTCATAAGAGGAGTGTAAACTTTAGATTTGCTCAATTTAGTATCTCCTATTAGGAAGTAACTTATCCTTGGGAGTTCAGAAAATAGCAATGTTTCATCTCTCAGTAGATTTCTTTTAATTTTTATTGCTGCGGCTGAAGTACATTCAGATACTCAGCCTGTCCCAACTGATAAGTTGTGTTCCTTCCACAATCAACATACTGGTACCTCTCCTGGGATATCTGTTCAGAGTGTCCAAAGTATGTTGTTGTCACAGTAACTCTACAACAGAGCAATTGGGAGAAATATTATAGTTAAATGTCAAATTTACCAGGAGTGAGCCTACTTTCATACATCAAGTCTTTCCAAAGACATTATTACTGTTAAGTTTGTAGACATGACCCTCTGAAAAATTTCTCCCAAATAACAGAAATACTGGCTGAGCAAACCCCATGTAAATAAGTACACACAACAAGTGCAAATTTTCCCAGACCTGTTAAAATATGTGTAAGCTCACTGCATAACCATAAAGCTCAACATAACTGTAAAATACTTCAAAATAACCAGAAAGTACTCTAAAGAGAAAAAAAGAGTTGACTGAAAGACAGGTAATGGTTTAAATAGCAAACCTACAAACTACAATATTTTATTAAGACAGACATCCAAATAGCAAGTAACATTACTAACAGTTCTTTTAATGATCATTTACTACAAGGGATCCCTCTCTTTATTCTAACCCAGCCATTTCCTGAGTTCTTTCCAGGTTTTCACTACTTTGTATCCACATTCATATTCTGACTTCCTATTCCTCAATTAGAAATGTGGTAATATTTATATCACCTCATGACACTCTGAAATCCTCAGAGTTATTGAGGTGGCCTCTGTGAAGCTGGTTTGTTATGTTACAAGTCAACTTTATAAATGCAAAGTTTTAACAAGAAAATATAAGAAAAAATCATACTTACTGCATCATAAGTACTATATTATGTACTTTGATAGATATCAGTGTACAGAAATCACTATTAAGAAAAAAAGTAAGTGTAAGTTTTAACATTACAAATTTAAATGTTTAATTACCATTTCTCAAAGCTATTAAGAGACAATATTAAGATGCCATAATAACCATTTATTGGTGAGCATTTTCTAAAATTTTCTGATTTCTATTCACATGTAACTAAAAACAAGCTTTTAAACAAAAGAAGCTGCTACAAATTACTTCTCTTTTGCTCTGGAAATTTTAATTAACCAGCTACTCAATCTTAATTCAGAGACCAGGGAGAGAGCTCAATAGTTAAGAGTTCAAAAGTCAGGGACCCGTACAGCTACATGAAGCCCCCAGAGACCCCAAACACTTTTGAAGTGGCCCTGTTGCTGACTGGAACCATAAGCCTTAGCAACTTTGCATCGTTTGGCTCTGACACTGAACCACTTGGCCAGGAGTGGGCCCCGAGGCCCTCAACTAGCACTGCTTTGGAGGCCCCTTCACCAAAAAAATGGCCTGAACCAGGATTTAACAGAAAAAAAGACGGATGGACAGTGAGCATTTGTAATAATCTTTAAATTAACAAGAGATAATTATTTAGGCTGACCGAAAGACTCAAAATCTCAGAATTAATAATAAAATATTATATAATTGTTATATATAACTAAGTAAATATACCTAGTAAAAAGTTATGCATAATACTTCACAACACCAAAAGCTACTTTGATTCCTAAGACTATGAAAAAATAAATTCTTGGCTCTCCACTCTGGAGAAGTGGAGATCTCTCTCTCTCTCTCTCTCTCTCTCTCTCTCTCTCTCTCTCTCTCTCTCTCTCTCTCTCTGTCTCTCTATCTCTCTCTCTCACTGTCTTTCTCTCACTGTCTCTCTCTCCCCCTCCAGCCTCTTTCCTCAAACCTTTCAAATAAAATCTGTTTCTATGTCAAAATAAATAAATAAATAAATTCTTTATTCATATTTTTAAATAAGAAAATCGTTATAAACTAAAACTTACTACATATAACTCATTTCTTCTGCTATAACAGTAGGTACTGTGTAATCAATCTGAAAGGCAAAAAATGAAAATAAATTAGGAATAAAATGAAAACATCAACATAGTTCTTATTTTTCCATAATTCTGAAATCTCTTCTTGTATAAGACCAAGACATTAGTCTTAGTCTTAAGACTAATAAACATACATAAACAAGACACATTTTACAGTAAATTTTTTGAGGATTCCTCCATCCTTTTCAAGTTAATATGATATATAAAATTGAGACTTTTAACTCCTCCAGATTGTTTCTAGACCAAGACTTACTTGTTTCATATCCAGCGGGCCAATATTGGTTATGTTGTTTAAGCGTGCTTTTCCAATAACTGTTTTAGAAAACTGAACTTGTGCAGTGATATTTTCAACTTCAACAGAATAATAATTGTTATTTGTTATGTTTAGTGTGTTCTGCAAAGGAAAGAGGTAGGAAAATGTGTAAGTCACATAAAAGTAAGTCAACACATTTAAAATAGTTAAGAAAATGCTTTTTAACTCTAGTTATGCTTCAATTCTTGGAAAAGTATTAACAAAAAATGTTAAAGAACATTGAGTGAAAAAAAATAATAGTTTGCTTATCCGTGCATACCTTGAATAGAAGGTGTGCTTATCCATGAACACCTTTTATAATCAGAAAATAGACTCAGAAAACATAATATGGAAATATGAAAAACTAATATTAGAAAATATATCTGTGACCTTAGTAAATTCAATAAAAAATAATTTTAAAATTACATCTGAAATTAAAATAAATGTTAGTTATGTCTTCACAAAAATTATCATGCTGTTTTATTTTTGGTAATATTTATCTACTAACATTTATTCTACTAATAAATATTAATTCTACTAAATCCCCATTTTTTCCAAAGCAAAAATAGTCATATGATGTTTGATAATGTCTCAAAGATGAAAAAGTACTCAGAGTAACTGATTGTCAGAGAAATGCAAGTCAAAGTGACAATGAGGTATTACCTCATGCCAGCAAGAACAGTCTATATCAAAAAGTCTGGAAGCAGTAAGTGCTGGCAAACAGTAAGTGCTGTCAGGAACTGGGTAAAATGAACTCTCATTCACTGCTGGTGGGACTGTACTGTCTCTCCTGCCCGAGTCTCTCTTTTCTGAGAAGTTGGAGGGGCTTTGGTGTCACATTCAGCAGTGTTCAGGGGCACCACGTGGTGCTAGGCATCAAACCCAGTCCTCATTCATGCAGACATATGATCCAGTCTTTTTGAGCCATCTCTCCAATTCTATACTGTTTTTCAGAAACAGAAGCAATACTACAGATTTCCAGTACAAAACAAACAGAAGCCTATGATCTCAGTTTGTTATCATCTATCAGAACAGTACTCATTTATTTAATAAATATATTTTTAAGTCTTTCTTAGCTATATGCTAATATCTCCAAATATAGGAATTCTTGAATAATTATCTGCAAAAATAAAAGGTATAGTTTTAACATAAAATTCCTGGTACTAAAAGGGAAATTTCTCATGGCTTTCATCATTTTTAATTCTAAATTTATAGCATTTTATACTAAAACAGTCTGTGAAGATTGGCCAAAAGAGTCTGGCCACTGTTTTAAATGTTCAAAAAGAGAACTATATTTCATGTTCCAAATGGCTGATAAAGTTGGAAAAAGTCCAGTAATGATTAATCAGTTATGGAAATGACTTACAATGAGCAATGGGTTATGACTGTTTTATGTACATATAGATGTTTCCATAGTTAGTTCTGCTAATGAAGTTGAAAGATTTTGAAAGTAAGCAGTAGGCATAAATTAACTCACAGTATTTTTTTACTTTGTAATTAAACAGTAATTCCATCTAAAAACATTATTCTCATTTAATCCCTTTCCCTCTAAGTCTAGATCCTAAAACCTCTTTTCAGTCAACCACCACCACCACATGCATCTCTACTTCAACATACACATCCCAACCACTGCTGCAAGGAAGTCCAACATAGCCACAAAATATACCTTGAAATCTGAACCCATCAATAACAGATCATGTTATGATCTGTCTAAATATTATTTTGAAAGAATTCAGTAGTTTGCAAATCATGCTTTTTTCAATAAAGGGTGGCATATAATAGAAGTAGATCTCTAAGCTTTCTGTGTTTTGCTTTTTGGCAGGAAAAACTGTAGAGTCCTAAAAATTACTATCCTGGAAAAATAGGTCAATTCAGCATACAAATTTTAAGAGGATTCAGTTAAATACTACATTGTCTTTAAGCCCCTCAAAAAAAGAAGGTGCTAAAATGGCAAAACTCTATTTTCACAAGCTGTAAGAAAATGTTTTATTTCTAGTACCTACCAAATCAACTATATGTATACGGGGCCGGAGAGATAGCCCAGCGGGTAGGGCATTTGCCTTGCACGCGGCCGGCCCATGCGGCCTGGGTTCGATCCCGGCATCCCATATGGTCCCCGAGCACCGCCAGGAGTAATTCCTGAGTGCAGAGCCAGGAAAAACCCCTGAGCATTGCCGGGTGTGACCTCAAAAAGCAAAAAAAAAAAAAAAAAAAAAACAACTATATGTATACGTTAGTAAGAGCCTTTCTCAGAATCAATTTGAAAAGCAAGTATATTGCTAATACTTCTTTGGCCAACAACTTATTTTATTTTATTTTATTATTGTATCCTGAAGGCATTTAAAAATGCTAAACTATTCTGTCTATATATATAATTGTCGACGTCTAATATTTTCCAATTTCAGCAGAAGCAGAGATGGTAGAGAAAATCAATACTGGAAGACACAGAAAGCAAACAGACCAGTGTCACAAACCTTGCTACTTAACATGTTAAAGCCAAATATTTAAAAAAAATATTTGTACTTACTGTAATATTTAAATATATCACACGCTTCTGGTCATCATAACTGACGTATGCTGATTTTACACCAATATATTTCACGTCGATAGTGCGAGGAAAAAGGAAAAACACAGCCAATCCAGAAAGAAGCAGACAGACAAACACAGAAGCCATCACATACAGTTTTCTGAAAAGGAAAATGCAGCATTTAAATACACATGTGCCCGGAATTACAAGATGAACCAAGAATATAATTTCCAACCTGAACTTCCCTTGTAGCAGCAGGAAACAGTATATAACTTCACCAATATTTAAAATTTTAAGAGCACTGAATATATTTTGGCTTATACCTAGTGTTAGTTTCAAGATAATTTATTCTCTGTGGAGACTAGGATTACGGGATTATTATTTTTTGTTCCTTTTTTATTTAGAGGAGAAAGGAGAGATGAGAAACGAGAGATGTGAGAGAAAAAGAGAAAGAAAGAGAGAGAGAGAGAGAGAGAGATTGCAAGAGTGGCCCCCTCTCCAGTGAGGGAGAGGACAGAGAGAGGGCCTAATAGGATTATTAAAGATAAAAAGAATCCGGCAATTATTCTCAAATCAGGCTCAAAATTAGAATCAAATTGGAAAATTTTATAAAAATATACTATAGATTTCAACAGTTGGAGTTTTATAAGAATACACTATAGATTCTAGACTCCTTCTGGATTGACTGAAGTGGAGTACGCACAGGCGTTGCTCCTCAAAGGTTTCCTCAAGTAACCACTCAGAACAACATGTAACGCTCTTTCAAAAACATAATGACTGCAGGCCTCATCAATCTCACAAAGTTCTGAGTCTCCTATTAAAAGTTTTCCTTTTTATTATTACTATGTATTCCACATTTTAAAATACTAACTCTTCTTTCAAGATTTTTAACTGTTTCTTTAAATCAGGCAAAGAGCTAATACAGGTATAATACAAGAAAAAACAAGTTTCCATGTGTTTGACAAAGAGAACTATATTAACTCCTCTAGAATATGCCTCTTCTATCTTTCATCTTTATTTCCAATCTCATTATGGAAATTTCATTTTATTTTTAAGATGATTGTCTTATTCTTAAAATTTCAAGATACCATGTCCTTATTTCCTCATAAACAGTTCCCTGCTTGATGCATCAGCACTTTTTGCTTTCCTTAGTCTTGTCACTCTCTTTTCCTTACATTCCAGATGTCAAAAAAAACCTCCTTTGAGTCTTTCCTTCACTCCTTACTAAATCTAAATCCCTTGATATACTTAATCTTTTATGCTGCATAATAGCTACCTCAAGCGTTTGTTTATTAATCAGAATTTTTGCAATCATTTCTATATTTTGTGTTTTTTTATATATTTTTTTTGGTTGCGGGCATTCCAGATGGTACTCAGGGCTTACTTCTGGCTCTGTGTTTAAGGATCACTCCTGTCAGGGCTCGGGGGACGTTATGGGGTCATGGAGATCAAATCCAGGTTGCCACATGCAAGGAAAGTGCCCTATCTACTATCTCTGCACCCCAATTTCTATGTATTTTAAAGCTAAATTTGAAAAAGAATAGATTCATTACAGAAAATAAAATAATTTAAGTCAACATTAGACTCTGTTTTCCTGAGAAAAAAACAAAAGTAGTTTCCATTCATTCATACTAGATAGACTTCCTCCCAATCTCATGTGATGGTCACTATATTACCAACTCGCTATTTCAGGAACATTCTGATTACATGGATTATAAAATAGAGACCAAAAGAATGGCATAGAAAGAGTTCAAATACCATGTTTAAAAATGTGAACTTTGTTGGACTTTCTTAAATTTTGAAATTATTTTTAAATCTAAAGGTAGTGAGCATTCACAGTCTATTTAATCTTACTGAGGAACTTAAGTCACTCGAGTAACATGTGAATCGGTATTCTAAATTACTTTGCCCCTACAACTTTACTATTAAACTGGCAGGCCAGGGGCTGGAGTGATAGCACAGCAGGCAGAGCGTTTGCCTTGTGCGCAGCCGACCCGGTTTGATCCCCGACATCCCATATGGTCCCCCCAGCACTGCCAAGAGTAATTCCTGAGCAAAGAGCCAGGTGTAAACCCTGAGCATCGCTGGGTGTGACCCAAAAAGCAAAATAAATAAATAAATAGATAAACTGGCAGGCCAATAAAGAAAAATTCTCTTTATTTATATAAAATTGAAAAATTAGCTACTTACCTAACAAAGCAACCAATAGATCTCTACTACAAAATTCTTAGTAAAGTTTTTTATGGCTAATGGACAGTAACTCAACCCTGGAGATGTAGAATACTAGTGATGAAGTACTAAGGTTCATGTGAAGTTGTGAATTCAAGTTACAATCTTCATTTCTGCCCCTTTGTATTTATTGTACTTAGGCAATTAACTATTTTCCCTTTCACTTTAAGACCTATAGGTTGGTTTTGAGAATTAAATGGCATAGCCAAACAATACAGAAGACATCAGTAGTTTCCTATCTCACCGTTACTCTCCCAACTTATAAAAACTCAAGTTGCTCAAACCATTATTATACATTTTCCTAAATTTAAAGTCAATGTTTTACATGAAGTATGTATAACTCTTACCACATTTTTGAGATCTAAGGCATGATGTTGCTTGGATATTGAATTGGAAAGGATTACTTGGGCTAGTTCCAGGATCAGGAGCATACAGAAATGACCTTAAACTTCCTATTATCTCTGTGGCTATTCCATTTATTTTAGTTAATAAATCTCAGAAGGTTCAAATAGTACTCAGCCTTTAAGACTTTAATGCAAGCATAAATGTTTTTTAATGATACAAGCTGTAAATTAACAAGTTGGTAATATTTTTATTATTATACATAATTTCAAAGGCAAAGAAAAAAATACTCTGAAAGTTGGGATTTTCTTATATCACTTACGTTCTCCTTGGCCTCAATCTCTGATCACTATATGGAATCAATGCCACCAGTTGGTTTTCTTGACCTAAAAGAAGTTTAGAAGTTTATTATGAATAATTAAAATTATAATGGTTCTGTATCAAAAGACTGGCAGGCAGGTAGCTATGAACAATGACTTTTTGAAAATAATAAAACCGAGGTATGATCTAAAGAAGTTACTCTACTGTCACCCTTTTGTGATCCCCAAAGCATGAAGTTTGGCCATCTTTGAAGATGTAGGAATTTGGTTATAATTAGACTCCAAATGATGCCAGATGGCCAACCTGGAGAAGGCTGGACCCATTTTGGAGAGGAACTTAACTTATCTCAAGATAAGTATCTTATCTCAAGATAAGAGGGACTTATCTCAAGATAAATATCTGGATTCTTATCTCAAGGGACTTCAACAGGAACAAAAGGCACATACTTAGTTTCATGCTTCAAAATGAGTCTTTCAGGATTCTTTCAATAATGCTTCCATTATTTCCTTCTGATTTCTTTTTAGCTCTTTCTTTAATTATACTTCCTCTGTACTTTACCCACATATAGTTGACCCTCAATATGCACCAAGGAACAAAATTTTACTCCTCTAAAATTTAACAGCCCACTGCTAATCAAAAATGCTGATAACATAAAGTCGGTTAACATATTTTTATCTGTCACATGTATTAAATCACTGTATCACTGTCTTCCCGTTCATCATCAATTTGCTCGAGCGGGCACCAGTAACATCTCCATATGTCCTGTCTCATGCTAGTAGAGCCCAAGGGCACCTACTTGCTCCAGGAACATAAAGAGTCTCAAACCATTCTATCAGGTCATGGGAATGAGGTCTATAATTGTTAGTGGTATTTGGCATATCAAATACAACACAGCTAGCTTGCCAGGCTCTACCGTGCAGGTAGCATACTCTTGTAGTCATCTCTAAATCCAGCATTTATTGATGAACCACGTGGCCACAAGGGGCTGAGCGAGCTGGGCTGTGATAGGCTGGTCTGCTGGGTGGAGTTCTGATGAGAGGGAAGTCCAGATGTGGAAAATGGAGGCCCTCATGGAGTGGGGGGTTGTCTGGCTTGTTGCAAGGCTCTGCTGGGGTGGCGAGCCAGGGCTAGAACCTGCCATCCTCCTGGGCGCCTCGTGAGCGGCTGGGCACAGAGAGAGCCAGTAGCAACTCTGTCCCATGTCTGTGTATTAAATACTATATGTCTATAATAAAGTGAGCTGGAGGAAAGAAACTTTTACCAAGATTTTTCTTAAGAGGGCTGGAGATAGTGCAAATGGCTGAGTGCACACTGGAAGTTCAGATTAGAGGCCCAAAATGTCATCCCTAGCAAATGAAGCCCCAAGCATGGTTAGATATGAAACTTTCCCCCCAAAAGAAAATCCTAAGAGGAATGCATTTACAATGCTATACTGTGGTTACTGACACCATAAATTTATAACTGTCTCTAAGAAAATCTTCATAAGTGGACACTTTTTGCTTAAGCAAACATTATTCAAGGGTAAACTCTAATAGCTAAATTGCAATGCAGGGGCCAGAGTGATAGCCCAGGGGGTAGGGCGTTTGCCTTGCACGCGGCTGGCCTGTGCTGGCCCGGGTTCCATCCCTGACATCCCATATGGTCCCCTGAGCACGGCCAGGAGTGATTCCTGAGTGCAGAGCCAGGAGAAACCCCTGAGCATTGCTGCGTGTGACCCCAAAAAAGCAAAAAAATAAATAAATAAAATGCAGATTTACTCAGGTGCCTCTGTTAATACTTCAAAAGATTATCAGAAAGGGTGTGATCTGTTTCACATAGCCATGATGTATCCCCATAGGCATTATTTCATTCAAAAGGCTGCATATGTATCCAAGTATACATGCTGAATTATATTTGGTAAACCATATCTTGGTCAAAAACAACCTTTTTATCTGCAGGATAAAACTCTGGGCAGAAGCAAACTCTTACAAAAATGTTCTTCTTAAGGAGCCAGTGGGTAGCACCTTGCATTCAACTTACTGGGTGGTATCCCTAATATGTCCTGTGGCTCCCTGAACCTTCCAAGTGGGATCTCTAAGTACAGAGCCAAGAGTCAGCCCTGAGCCGGGCGTGGCCCAAGAAACAAACAAATTTATTTTTCTTCTTAGGAAAAGAACCTCCTTTGAGTATGGGAGGACAAAGATAATTTTCACCCAACTTACAAACGTAGTCTCTGCAGAAATCATTCTGCTAATGATTTCCAGAATGAGTATTAACAGTTGGGCCCTGGGCCAGCTATTTTTCTAACATGTCTTAATGATGTTCAATTCTTATCTCAAGGATTGCATTTTACTCACACCTAGAATATTTCTTGGTTCAGACTTCCTAAGTTTAAAGCAATCTTTGTTCAGCCAGGATGTTGGGATTACTAGGAAGCCTGCCAAAAGCAAATGCTTTACCTCTTTATAACATTTCAAATGTAAATTTCTCCTCCACTGAAGACACTAAGCATGTCAAAACCACAAACACCCTGAAGAAATGAAATAGGAGATATAAAATATGCATTTAACTTTATTAGGGCAGCCTTAAAACTGATAAAAAATTATTTTCTCCCTTTTATCCAAATACAGAAAAGGTTTCTTTTTTACATACCTGTTAACTTATGTCTATACATAACGAACGTGAGAAAAAAAATAATACATTTATTGGTCTTATTTGTATTTAGGCCATTAATCACAATGGATCTCCATAATGCCAGTAATCACACTGCATTTCCTCAGGTCCCCCTCTCAATATGACTTATCACACCACAATTCCATTACGTGCCAAAACAAAGTGAACTTCCACAAGTTCTCATCAACTCCGCTCACCTACCTGCTCCTATGTCCACCTTCTCTCACGTTAGGGCAGGCGCTGGTTCTGATACTTAACCTAGGGGAATTTACCAACATACTAGCCATCGCTGAACATGGAATGAGTTTATAAAGAAATGATAGACATACCATCTTAGAAGCTAGCAACCAGCAAGCTAAGCAGATGATTTCAGGGGCCGAGGTTACTGTTTTAAATCTTTTGCATGTATCTTCTTGGAAGTCTGATCCCCTATTCCTAGAACTGAGTTTCTACCCCTTTGTATGCCCTTTTTATAGCAAATGCAGAACTGTCAAGGTAAATTCTCACTAGTAACTTAACCTCTGTTAGACATCATGTTTAGCAGTTGCATAAAGTGAACAGTTGCAAAGTCATTTAAAATACAGCCAGGGAGACATTACATAAAAATTCTATAAACAACTTTGTTTTAAATTGCTAGAGTCCTTTGGACTAGGTCACAAAACAACTGGAAAAAGAAACAAAAATCAAACCATAGCTTTAGTTATCCAGATCTTGAGAAATAATGCTTATGAACTTTGAGGACAATGGATTTCTTTTCATCCTTTCTAGAGAAGCAGTAAGCAATTGTGTGTAGTCAAGAAACTTCTTAATTATGACAATCTCATGCCCTTACTAATCCCATAATGCTGAATATTTGTCTTTTTAGCAGAATCTGTTAACCTATCCTGAATAATTCTTTTATTACAAATCAATAAGTTTATTTGTAAGGCATGCTTGCCTTTTAAGCAGCTTCCTAAATGTTCATGTAACAAGGTTACTGAATCTGCTCTTCTAAAGGTTTCCAGTGGCTGCTACATCACTAAATCTAATTATCGGTTCTAAACTCTTCAAACTACTTGATCTATAAGTAATATCTAGAACAGTTGGTGACTCTCTTCTCTTTGTACTACTGTAAGGAAAAAATATTTCCCCCATTCTTCTAAACTCTCAGTGAAACAACCTCCTATAATAGAATACTGAGGGATTTGTAAATTAGAAGATAAAAAGTTTTCTGGAGAATAATGACACTTAACCCAAGATATCAAGATATCAAAGTGACAATGACGAAAATTGATGCAAATAGAACTAAGCGTCCATCATGAAAATGTTTATATCCACATATGCTACCATAGCAGACAGTGATAAAGTATTTTGAAATGAAAGTAGAAGTGCTTTATTTTTATTTCGGGGCAAGTGGGACAGTTAGAGAGAAAAGCAAATGACTAGCACATGACATTCCTCACATGGGTCCCCAAGCCTAGCTCTGTGTGTGTGTGTGTGTGTGTGTGTGTGTGTGTGTGTGTGTGTGTACGCACACGCCCTAAAGCTTCCAGAGCTCTGCAGTTAGCATGGGTGATCCTGGGCACCAGAGGCTTCTGACAATAAACCACAGGCCAAGTGGCTAAAAAACACCCAGAGAGGCCACTAATGACTGCAGAGCAACTTCTGGGAGCATTTTTTTTTTTGGTGGGGGGACCCAGCAGTTGTTTATTTCAGTTTTACACTCAGGGGTCACTCTTGGCAGGACTGGCGGAACATAAGGGATGCTAGGGATCAAACAAGGCAAGTGCCTGACCTGCTGTGTTATCACTCTAGCCTTCATGATTTTCTTACATAAAAACAATGTAATATAACACATACCCCTTGGAATTCTTCCAGTTCCTTGGCAAGTGGGACAAGTTACACTATCTCTTCCTGTAAATTCCACATAAGGGAACTGAGACACATCTCCGTTTCTTCCATCTTCATTGTGAACTTCATTGCTGACCAAACCATTCCTCGTATTATCGGATGATGTGAGTCCATCATAGGCATCTTCTTTATTTGAATGCAAAGGCAAATGAGAAAAAGACTTACCCATGTCTAAAGAAAAAGAAAGACCTTACAATAAGGTTCACGAAACAAATGCACACAAGACAATTAAAGGTTATCTGTAATGATCAAGTAATTGTAGTCAATCGAAAGGAGGCAATTCACTTGAGTTCAAAAATGTTTTTACAAAATAGGATGAAGTGATGTTACAGGTAAGTGGAAGAATGGGCTTCCAAACAATAGTAAAATTTGATAACAGCTTACACCTTATTAGGATTGTTTGAAAAGAAACAGGAAGAGCTTCACTTCTTAGAATACAGCAAAAATACATTCTACTTTTAAACCCATTAGCATTGAAGGCAAAAGGATGTCTAAAGCAGATTTTAATTAGGTAATACAAGATAGTTAAAAGCAGTGTTTTTAAAAGTTAAAAGCAGCGGAAGCCCCACCCCTTCCCTCCATTCCACATAACTTAGTGATAAAATCCACAAAGCTTTTCTTCCTTGCATTTCATGCTTTAAATATTTTTTAACAATGTATGTGTGCAGGGGATTTCACTTATTTCTTTTCTAAATTTGTAAGTTTCTAATACAGCTATACAAAAAAATGAAAGAATATTTCTTTAAAAAATTATTACTGCTTTGAATAAGGAAAATTGGTAATCAAAATAATTTAACTTGACTGAGGTTGTTAAATTTGCTTTCTAAAATGGGGCAAACCAAGTATATAATGAAGTCACTTGTAAAGAAGATAAAAACCCTCGCAGACAAAATTGCAGAATTAGGAATATATTTATCTTCACTATTCAAAAAATATACATATATATGGGTTCAGAGAGACAGTATAGTGGGCAAGGCACTTGCCTTGCATGCAGCAGACCCTGTTTCAACCTAGGTCCCTAAGCATCACCAGGAGTAACACGGGAGATATGGAGATCTTGAGCCAAGAGTAAGCCTTGAGCACCACACGGTGTCACTTCTAAACCAATACACATAAATAAATTAAGTAAAAATATGTGCCTATAATAGCCACATGTTACAAAAACACATGATTTATGACTTTGAAAACACACACACATTACCTTCTCTTGGTTTTGCTCAATGAGATTAAAGAGTCACACTGACACTTGGCAGCCACAGGTGCATTAGAGATTAACTAGCCACCCACTGCCCCCACACAGTGACCTTGGGCCTGTATGGAGTCCTGAGATCGTGGGCTTCCCCTTTTCTGGAATCTCAGCTGACAGTACATTCCAGTGGACGGCATTAGGGCAGAGGTTAGGGCAGAGATACACAGACGGTATCACCAAGTAGAAAACACAGTTCCCATGTATTCCTTTACCTCTTGTTCTCTCCCTACAGCTGGGCTTGGGCCTGTTTCCTTACTTTGGAGATGGCCTGTCAGCTGAGTTGTCAAAGGCGCAGATAACGACGGGTCAACTCCTAGGAGCCCTGACCCTTCTACTGCAATTTCTAGGAGCCCTGCTAAATCGAACCACTTTTATTCCCGCAGTTTACAAAGCCGTGCTCGGTCTCCTCTTCCCTGCAGCTCCCCAGGGTCTAGACTGGAAATTCACAAGGATCTCAGCCACAAGAACGAGGAAACTAGAGAAACGTTCAGGGGCCCGCGTTCACGCTCAGTGGACTGGATGGGCCAGGAGACCGAAAACGTCTGCGCTTTTTATGAGCTTCGTAAACACAACCCAGCACAGGTCATTCCAGAAAGGTTAAAAAAAAATAAGATAAAGGCGACCCGGCAAAGAAAACTTAAAATCGCAAAACCCGGGGCCGGCTGACCCACGGCGCTGTGCGCACCCGAAGTGAGCCCCCTTGGCAGAAGGCCGGGCCTATAAAGGCGGTGGCAGCTTCTCAGACCGGGGCCAAGGCGCCGCTTCCCACGCCAGTCCGGCTCGGTTTCCCCGTAACCTCCCCTCCTCCACCTCCACCGCCGGCTCTGCCCTTTCTGGGGCGCGGCCGCTCGGCCCCAGCTCGGAGGCGGGCCTGGCGTGGGTCCGTATCCAGGGTCGCTCACCGGCAGGCCCCCACTGCGCTGTTTCGGGCAGCTCCGGCACAGGGAGGGTCACGAAAGTCGCAGTCCCGAGAGCCGGATGCTGGTATGACTTAACCCGCAGCGCCCGGATGCCGCGGAGTAAAGGGTGGCTGGAGGAGGGGCCGCAGCAGACGGAGCAGCTGAGGCCCGGCGATTGCTGCAATCCGCGCGCGCCTGCGCACCGCGCTCCTGGGCCGGGGGGGGCGTGGCCTCGGGGCGCGTACGACGCCTGCGCGCTAGCTCCATCTTCCGGGTGTGCTGAGGGTTGCCTCCCGCCGGCTTCGCTTACTGTCCTTTCTCCAGACTCGAGAGACAAAATTATGGCTTTGCTCTGACCTCCACAGTTTAAAACTAATAGTATTGTCTCCTTTTCTTTCCTTATCAGCGGTTCCCTAGAGCAAAGTTGGCTCTAGGGAATCATCCTCAGCCCTCCACTGAGCAGCCTTTTGCTGGTCGGTGGTTCCTGACACTCTTGTGGGAGAGAGGAATGAACTGGGATGTTAGACCGTGATTGGCAGCGGAAAAGTCTTTCCTACTTTAGACTTTCCTGCACTCTAGAAGAAAACTGTAAGCGAGCCGGAGACCGGTTTTTTATTGTTTGGGGTGGTTTTGTTTTTGTTTTTGCACGTGGGCTGACCGGTCACCTCCCTCCGCCCAACGCTGGTTGGTTGCGGTAATGGGAGATTTCCCCTCTCCGATTCCGGGGCACCCGCCTCACTGTGACGTGGGGATGCCCTCAGCACGCAAAGGCGAGCGTCTCATTTAGGAAACAGCCGTCTCGCGGAGTAATGGCACTGCCCGGGGTAGGGGACGAGCACACACTGAGCTTACAGTGTTTCATAATGGGTAGCAGCTGTTAAAGTCAAGGACACACCACACAAGACTGATCGATAGACGTGATAGTAATTTATTTCTGTTTTGACAGGTTTGTTTCGCCGATACAAATGCAAGTCAAAAGCAATATGCAACCTCGTATTTTAAATAAATATATTACCTTGTGAGGTGATGAATCTTCAAATATAGTGTTGGCAGAGAGCTACTGTCAACTTGGAAGAGGTCAACTGGGGTAAGCTCAAAATGGTTAAAAATAAAAACTAAAACCTATTTAGGAAAAGAAGAGGAATTGCAGTTTAGTACAGTTGTATGGTAGTAAATGACAGGGGTGTTTGGGGCAAGCCAAGCAGTAAAATGAGGGATATTCTAGTTAACACTTTGCTAAAATGAAAATCTTTGATTAGCTCCCTAGTGCTTAAGAAAATTCCAGTGTCACTTACATCCAGTTGCTATGAAGAATATATAAGCTGCTGTGTAATAATATATCCCTGAGTTCCTATGTTTTGATTTACATGCTCCTGGCCTGAGAATTGTTCCTCATGTGTGCATAGTACACTTCTATAGGTTACTGTAATTTGCTTTTAACTATTTCTCACCCTTGTCAAATCCAATCATCAAGTTTATGAGCATAGGGATGGAGACTCTTGATGAAGGTCCATTACTCAGTTTTGATGTCAGTTTTCTATAAATTGGTCATTAAGGAAAACCAGTTTCAGTTTTTATCAGCCCTTAATTTGTTTTCTTGGATGCACATGCATGAGATTTTCTATTTTAAATGCTATTTTATTTTAGGTAAAAATTCATTCACAGTATAGGCTCATAATTTTTTTATCTAAAAGATAAAACATTTTGGAAGACAAGCAGTGTTAAATGTATTAATTTAAAAAAAAATTTTGCTACCTTTAACCCAAAATTTTTACTTTGCAATGGAACTAGAAAGATTTCTATATGGAGTTTTTAAAAATAATCAAAATGTTGCATTGTCAGTGGTGTTCAACTTTTTACACCCTCAAACTCATAAAAATGGAAATATTCCACAGACCACTAAAGCACAAATTAAAAAATACTATCTATTTGTGCATTAGCTATTATAATAGTACTACTGCTTCAGGCAAAACCATGTGTTAACCACTTCTTTTTAATGGGCTGGCAGAAAGTTTCTGGATCAGGATTGAAAACTACGAATTAAATTGTGTAAAGCTGTGCAATAAAATCTTATAAATTTCGTAAAAATTATGTAGATGATTCGTTACATGAGCAGTATTAGTGTACAACTAGTATATAGCATTTACATATGAAATATAATCAGCTATAAAGTATATTCACATTTAGGACATACAGATTAAATGGGAGAAGTATTTAAAATATAAAGGTATTTATACTTTGCATATTTATATGCATTGTTGAACTAGAAAAAGTTTCATAATTTAACATATTTTAACTTACTTTTCCTCCCATTTCTGGGTGAGTGGTTAGCTATTACTTTCTAAATTAGTTCCTTACTTAAAAATATCATAATAGCACGTACTTATTCATATAATTAAAATTTGCATATGAGTGAACTTTTCTAAGAAAAGTTCTTTGTAAGATCAGATTGTGGGGCCAGAGAGATAGTACAGTGGGTAAGGCACTTGCCTTACATGTGGTTCAATTCCCAGCATCCCATATACTAGAATTCTTGAACATCCCATGTTTAAGCACTGCCAGTAGTAACTCTCGAGTGCAGAGCCCGGAGTAAACCTTGAGCACAGCCAGGAGCCCTCAAATAAAGAATCAGATTGTGTCCTTATTAGGAATACAATCTTTTTGTTCCCTTTTATTTAAACACCGTGGCTTACAAAGTTGTTCATGATGCATTTATTATAGGCATTCAGTATTCCAACACCAATCCCACCAAAAGTGTGACCGCCTCTCCACCATTGTCCTCATTTTTGCAACCACCCACCAAGCTCGTGCCCGTTCCCTTAACAGGTATACAAAATTATTTTATATTGCTTGTTGCAACTAAATGGCTAATGTAGTTATCAAAAAATTATTTCAATAAAAGAAAATTTATGAAAATTGTTAAATCTTGACATAGGGACATTGGAAGTCCTTATCTGAGTGTTTACTAAGCTGTTGTTCTAGTTGAGCCTTCTGTGTTAATGTTTTTGCTTATTGAACTTAGTTGGCATTTCTGCTACTTTCCCAACTAATTTGATGTGCTCTTACTGAGATGTAAGTATTGTAGAATTTGGAGGTGTTGTGTCATTGCAAACATGGCTGTATGTTCCAGAGACTCAGATTATTTAACTGGGCAATGAATTTTGGGATGTGGGTATGTCTGCAGGAGCTTCTAGAAGTATGTGTTGTAGGAGGCTACTCACCTCACTTGGCGAAGAACCCAGAGGTCTCAGACAGAAATCCAATGTGCCTGAAGTTTATGGCACGTTGGCATCTGTGCAGAGCTTAGTTATGAGACTGTGGAGTAGGGCATTTCCATGTTAGCAGATGTGGGGGTGTGAGTTTGGTGTGTGAGCAGGGCCTTTGGCCAGCCAGGGACTCCGACCATCCTCCCAAGGGTACCCTAGTTTTCAGCTGGGAGACCTGTGAATCTGAATTTTTGCAGCTAGTTGATCTCTTGTAGAGTCTGTAAATCTGGGCCAATAAATGAACTTAACACGGAGGCAGGTGTGGGATGTGAGTGTTGGGATATAGCCTTTAGAGCCATATTTGCCAAGAATGAGCCCAACTTGTATAAACAGAGTTTGTTTTACAGTAGATGTGATATCTTTCTTATATCTAAACCTTATTCATTATAAAATGGATATGGTAATAACCTGTCTTGGTGGAATGAGGTAGTCAGAAACTGATAACTAAGTTATTCAGTAGTTGTTAAACTTTCATCTAACAATAAAGTATTGTAAAAACAGATAGTTAATACTTGGTGCATTTCCCTGCCCTCCAGTTTTCATCATTAAAGCCCATTTGGAAGTTGTCTGAAAAGCTGTAATTGGTTAACATTGAGCTCCTGAATTCAGTTTAAATCTATGTGCTCTAAGATTTGAAGGCTGTATGATTTTTTTGTTTGTTTTCCGTCTTACCCACTTGTGCTCAGGTGTTATTCTTGGCTTTCTGCTAAGGGATCGTTCCGGACATGATTTGGAAAGCGATAGGTGGAGCCTAGAATTAAACCTGAATTGGCTGCATGTAAGGCAATTGCTTTATTAGCTTCTGGCAAAGGCCTTATTATTTCAAGAGTCTGAGATAGCTTTGAATAGAAAATAATTGAATATTATGTTTAGTTGTTTTTGCTGTTAATGTTGAAGATAGAATTTTTCCATGTTTGATTATTATCTTGAAAAGATTAGTCTTATCTAACATTCCAATTTTCTCTTCATGTTCCTATAATATAAATCACTCAGTCTCTCAGATAAATTACTCAGTCATATTGCAAACACTTCTTTATTAAAAGTTTTCTTTAAAAAGGTTTGAGATCCACCAAGCAATGGAGTATACATCTGCTGTACTTGAAACAGGGCAGTACTTTGTGATTTCTGTGATGAGGAAAACTGCAGAAGTCACCAACTCTGACCTCCAGATGAAGACCTGAAAGTCTATTTTACCTGAATTTCCAATTCTCAGGATGCTCACCCTCAGATCTGGTGATACCATCTTGTAAAGAAGTTAAGAAGCCACAAGCACATGACATATCAGTGTCTGGCTATTTGACCTCACTGAGGCATCATCTATGATTACATGTGAGAGTAGATAATAACACTGTATTTTACCTGAGTCAATATAGCTGTCACCAAATGAATATGAAGAATGCAGCAGTAAACCCTCCAAATTGCAGATATATTAGCCAAATAAACATGACTTATAGCATTCTAAGATCCAAGTCAGGTGGCTGGTTACTGAGCTATTGATAACAAAAGCCCACCGAAGTGTCATCATCCTAAAAGAATTATAGTTCCCCCTTTAACATATTAAAACTCAGTCTCTTTATCTGAAAAACAATAATGAGGTGAACATGTTTTTCCCACATTATATTGATAACAATCCAACCATACTTTGAATGATAGTTTGCCCAACCTAACAATCTACATTTTTTAGTTGATGTGTTCTTTAGCAGAATAGTCAGTAAAGAGTAGTGTAGTGGGGAATAATATGAAAAGCTTATGGAAAATATGCCAAATAATGAGCTTGGAGAAGGAACAGGGAAAGTAAAGAAGTAAAGGATTCAAGAAGATTTGTTTTTGAGGTTTTTTTTTTAAATAAAAGTTTATTAAGGGAGAATACTGATTTTAAGGAAAATGTAGGATTCCTCAGAGAAAGACCCATTGAAAAAAAAATAAAAGGACTTTCTTACCTCTGGGTTGTGTGCATACCACTGTGTGCATACTACTCAAGAATAGTGTGCACTTGTTGCCATTTGAATATAAATGTTTCAAGACTATATTCTTTACCTGGGTCAACTAGGATATTTTCTGCTTTGCAAATGCCAATGGAAATCCACTGCTTATCACTGCACACTTATGTTAGAATACCGGAGATCTGAGGAGATACAAACCATGCAACAAAAATTTATGGGCACACCAGTCTCCTGGCTTAAAATTCTGTGTTGCACGTAGGAGGGTGTGGGCTCAGTCCTCCTGCTGCTGAAAGCTCTGGAAGCTGCACCCACATCCCTCTGCTAAAACCATGCCAATGGCTCAACTCCACCACTTCACTAATAATCTGTGCTGAGACAACAAAATGCAAAAAAATTCAGGTCATCTGGTGTCTAGGCTGAGATCTCTTGGGTTTTCTTAGTGTGGACAATCCCCCACCCCCCCCCAGCTGTCTGTACTTTTAGAAGCCCTGGCAGCCATACTAATCTCCCACAACTTATCAACTTACTGACCCTACTCTACAGACCTTGAAGTTTCTGAACTGATCATATGCTGCTGTATGATATATCCAAAATCCACAATACTGAAATTTCCATAGGAGCACACCAAATTAAATGAGAAAGTAACATAGCGGCCAACTAAACTCAACAAAATAATCACACAGACGGCTCAACTACAACAGCTTTGTAAATCTTCAGACAAGAACTTACCAGTCCGTGGCAAGATATAACAATTTTCACAAATTTTCTTTCACTGGCATGTTTTCTGATAATTCCATTATCTGTTTAATTGTAACACAGTATTAAAATAAATTATTTTGTGCTTGCTAAGGGGGTAGGATTGGGGGGTGGTTTAGAAAAGTGGTGGACAGAAGGTCATTCAAGTGGTGGCATTGGTGTTGGAACATTGAAGTTCATTGCAATTGTATATGAACAACTGTAAACTCTGGTGTTTAAATAAAGTATTTTATAAAAAAAAAGAGCCAGGAGAATAGTATTCATCTTTCCACTTTTTCTTTCAACTAAGAAAAATAGACAATGATATGGAGAACGTAAAGTGTATTGTTGACAGGAACATAAGTTGCTACAGCCACTATTAAAACAATATGGAGATTCCTTAAAAAAATTAAAAGAGCTGTCATATGTTCCAGTGAACTACTCTGATCGTATAATTAAAATAAAAACAAGTCTTGAAAAAATGTCTTCATTTTTATGTTCATTGCAGTATTATTCAAGTAGCTGAGACAAAACATAACTTTATGGATAAATGGATAATAAGTATGTGGGAGTATGTGTGTGTGTATATGTATGTGAGAGAAAAATAGAGATAGAAAATATTCACTCATAAGGAAAAAGAACATTCTACTATTTAAAACAACATGGATGGTACTTGTGATTATTAAGCTGAGTTAACTGTGACAACGAAAATAAAGCAAATTATTTATATTAGGAATCTTATAAACAATGATGAATTAATAGAAGCACAAGAATAGGACTTAGCAGGGAGTAGAAGTGAGTGGAAAAGAAATGTTGAGCAAAGAATACAAACTTTCAATTAGAAGATAACTTCCTGGGACCTAAACTATTATTATAATTAATAATACTGTATTATATACTTGAGAGTTATTAAGAAATTTCTTAAATGTTATCATCACACACAAAAATGTAAACATTTGCACAATAATAATGTTAGGTAACATGATAATCATTAGGTAATCATTTTGCAATAATTATATATACAATATATATACACCAATTTACCATGCTTAAATAAATGTATAGCATGTCTTGTGTCAGTTATATCTCCAAATTGAGAGAAAATTGAGGGGAAATGAGACTATAATTTCACTTTTAACTTTTACTTGAATGCTTTCGAATTTGTAATGAGAATAAGTTTAGACATAGATAAATTTGTACTGACATGTAAATTTATTGAAAGGCATGTCATAAATGTTCCATATTATTTCATTAAGTTTCATAGAAGCTTATAGATACTTCTAAACATCTTTCCTTTCAAATATTAGTTTAATAATTTTTATATGATATAACCATAGGTACAACTTCAGAGGTACAGTTGCTGCCCAATAAATAAGGAGTGAAATTGCTGGGTAGTAATGGGCTCTCTTAACAAATATGTTGAAAGGTGGTGGACTTATTCTGAAATGGATTGTAAAACTCAGTAATATTGGTGCATGGCATATACACTCATAGGCACCTGGGGCTTTTTGGTCATTGGTCCTGACTGAGTTTTAGCATTGTGTTGAAACTGGTTTGTCCAAGAACTGTGAACAGAGGATGGTTCTCCATGGTAGCAGGTCCAGTGAGGGGTCACAGGGGCTTCAGGAGCTACCAGAACTTCCCAGTATCTAGGTTTCTTAGTGGTAGGGAAAGTAAATATATATGATGTGGGAAGTACCTTATTGAAATTATGAGCAGTGCTGAATATATCTGCAGCAAATTTATCTCTTACTGGGCATCCAATGTGGCTGAAGTGTATAGTGTTTGAGAGTACTTCCATGAGACAAAACCTAACCAAACAACAGAGAATACCATATGACACCTCACTGAGAAGATACACTGGATAAACAAGCCACTATCAAGAGAAAACTCTCTGTATCATAGAGAGCTCCAGCAAATTTAGAAGCTAAGATACATGATCCCAGAGAAGGAGACTGTCACAAAAACTGTGAAGACAAGGAACTTGGCCCTGAGAAATGCAAGGGCAAGTTAAACCTGCCTGAGACATAAAACTCACTTAAAAGAAAGCCTGATCTGGATGTAAGATCTAGCCTACAAAATACTCATAAACCTCAGCAGCTCCTTATAAGCCATTAGAGAGCTGATTCCTTTCATTAGAGGAGGCAAATTGAGGGTCAGCTATCGCTGGATGAAGTGATACCTTTACCAGGCCAAACCACCAGCTCTCTCCACCATCCAACCTACATCTGACTGCTGGTAGTGGAATGAAAATCTAAGAGTCAAAAGGAAACTTCATCCTGAGACAACAGCTGACAACAAGGCCTCCCTTTACTTGCTGTGTCCATGTTTAGCTCTTTTTTAAAAAATATCATTTGGTTGGAGTCTTGATCTTATCAAACTTAGGGTGGGCTTATAGAACTCTTCCCTGTTGACTTGATCTTGCTAATGGCAACTTCCAGGTACTGGCAAATGCAAATGTCCTAATTGAAAGTAAGTCTCCTTAGTTACATGTGTTATTGGGTGTTCCTGGTCACAAATCCCTGCTTGCTGCCCAAGCCTTGTACATATCACAATACCACAGTGAATTGTCAGGTACCAGCAAGCTGATTCTTAAGGATACTGGAAATTTAATTTTGTGATGGTAAATTTACAGTAGCATTGTAGCAAGTACTGGTCATATTAAGGACTGATCTACGTGAAAATGCTTTTGCCATTTCTTTCACTTGTTTGTGCATTTACTTGGTCTTATATTGATTCTGCTTATTCAATTTTGTGTCCCATTTTTATTTTGTACATGTTTTTTCTATGGTTACTCCAAGTCTTAGAAAAATTGTTTTAAGGTTTATTTTGAAAGAGAGGTTCCAACAAGATGGTAAATGAATCATTGTATCACTTTTTTTCCATTCATCTATTTGCTCGAGCAGGCACCAGTAACATCTCCATATATCCTGTCTCCTGCAAGTAGAGCCCAAGGGCACCTGCTTGCTCCAGGACCATAAAGAGCCTCAAACCATTCCATCAGGTCATGGGAATGAGGTTTATAATTGTTACTGGTATTTGGCATATCAAATACGACACGGGTAGCTTGCCAGGCTCTGTCATGCGGGTAGCATACTCTTGTAGTCATCTCTAAATCCAGCATTTATTGATGAACTGCACGCGAGCCGGGCTGTGATGGGCTGGTCTGCTGGGTGGAGTTCTGAAAAGGGGGAAGTCCGGATGTGGAAAATGGAGCCCCCATGGAGTGGGGAGTTGTCTGGCTTGTTGCGAGGCTCTGCTGGGTTGGCGGGCCAGGGATAGAACCCACCATCCCTCCCGGGCACCTCGTGAGCGTCTGGGCACAGGGAGAGCCAGTAGCAGTTCTGCCCCATGTCTGTGAGTTTCTGGATCAGTATACCTGGGCCGGATTTAAAAAAAGACTGCTGCAGGGTGGATCTCGATGAGCTGGGCTGTGATAGGCTGGTCTGCTGGGTGGAGTTCTGATGAGGGGGAAGTCCGGATGTGGAAAATGGAGGCCTTCATGGAGTGGGGAGTAATCTGGCTTGTTGCGAGGCTCTGTTGGGGTGGCAGGCCAGGGCTAGAACCCGCCATCCCTCCTGGGCGCCTCGTGAGCGGCTGGGCACAGGGAGAGCAGTAGTAGCTCTGCCCCATGTCTGTGAGTCTCTGGATCAGCATACCTGGGCCAATTTAGAAAAGACTTCCTCCTCATCAGAACTCCACCCAGCAGACCAGCCTATTATATTCATGGTAAATGAATATAGCCACTATTCTCTTTTACCTCACATCCTCAACTAAATTATCAACAGTGAAACATGCTGTTAAAAAAACAAACAAATCAGCAGATGATAAGACTGAGGATCCATGTGGTAGCGGCAGTAGATGTTGGAAAGAGTTGGGACAATTGTAGTTAAGATGACTTGGGGTGCAACCAGGACATGTGAGTAGAAGAGAGTTTGAAACTTAGGGCACTGCCAGTAAAAAATTGGGAGAATCTTCCTTTGGGACATTGGGGAGCAGAATTACGACTAAATGCTGAGGTTGGCAATAAACACTGGCAGCTGCAGATACTTGATAGCCATTAGTCAAACAGGAGACAACAGTCTAGGGATATATCTTACTCCCTGATTCTGGGGACAGCTGAGGCTGTTAAAAAGTTCTCATGGTCATTATTTCAGCCTTTGTCCTGGGTGGGTACCTACAGCTTAACCTGTGACCAGGCACCTGATCTTTGATATTAAATGAGGGTGGGCTGGCTGAACTTTGCAAGAATCAGAATTAATTCCTTTGTAGCCTTATAAAAGCAACTTTTGTCTGTACTAGGCTTTGAGTATATAGGGTACCTATTCTATCCACTCCAGGGACCATTACTTTCTTATAATTCAGGACTGGGAATCATTTTTCTGTCAAGGGCCATGTGTATACATTTGCTGGGCATACAATATAGTCAGATGGACAATGAACAAACCATAAGTTATATTTCTGTCCAATTGTGTAGTAGGGTCAGACTACATAATTTTGCAGACCATTAAACATACCCTTGCTTTAGTCAGAACCTAGAGCACTTGAACTCAGTGAAGATAACTGTTGACTTTGAAAATCACTGTTACTCTAGCCACTCACTGGCATCCAAACTTGTTAAAGTATTGTATCAATTTTCCTAAATATGAAAAAATGAATGCATAAAATTAATTAATAGACAAAACTAAATAAAAGTACAAACCAAGAAATAAAAGTTTTAACTGGAAGAAGGGAGCAAGGTGGCGGAAGGAGATATGGCAGTACAATGAGAAAAGAATAATTTTAAGTTGATGTTATAAAAATGCATAATACAGGTTTTATATTTCTAGATACAGTTTATATTTTTAGTAATATGTATTATACATATTTCTTTTTCTTTATGGATGTCTCTTGTCTGGGTGACTACCTTTGTGGGTTACTAATAAGAAGGGTAACAAATTCTACTGATTTTGAAACAAATCCAGTTTTAAAACTGTATAAATATATGTGCCTTTTGTATAATGCTTTGGAGGGTTAATTATAAATAATTTATGTTAATATGTAAAAATAACCATGTGGCTTGATTATGTAGACAATATGAGCATGCTGATTATTTAAAAAATCATAAACTTGGTTTTACAGATTATTAAACAGCATCATTTTGTCTTACAATATTGCTCAATCATGAAACATCATTGAATGATTTCTTAAATGTTAAGATCAATACCAATATATGTGATTTATAATAATTGCCTGCATGATTAATTATATGGTTTCATGGTAAAAGTACATTATTTTAACTTGGCACAAGTAGTTCTGAAATTCCACTAACTTCTTTTTTTATACTAGTGGCTCACAGAAACCTAAATGAGATGTGACAGTATTTTAGGTCCCCAAATTTTTAAAATATTTTCATAATAGTAATTATAGTACTAGTTTCCTATATTATTATAATTCCATAGTAATTTCTTTTCAAATTTTTAAAGTTTAATTTAAATTTGGTAAACTTAGGAAAGAATTTGTGATTATCATGGTAACTTAGAAATTGCTAACAAGATATATAAGTAAACTAGATAATAGGTATGGCAAATAAGATGTAATTGAAATGACATGTAATTGCAATTATTAAATTGCTAACAAGATATATAAGCAAACTAGATAACAGGGAACGACAAATGGTATGTATGTGCTTTTCTAAAGAGACAACACATGGCCTTTAACTGCCTCCTTTAACTGGTATTTGTATGAAACAAATTGATGTTGAAAGCTCAGAGTTTGCAATCCCTAATTGGAGAAATGATAGTAATAATGATAAAAATACAATATTATAGGAATAAAAATTTTTACTAGAATGTTTGAAGGGTACTTTTATCCCAGACCACATTGTCAGAAGTATCATAAATGAATAAAATAATGTTTGAATGAATGAATATCAAAGTAAAATTATTTTTATCATTTAACCATATACATATATATATAAAATAAAGTCTTGACACAAAAAGGTAACCGACTAATTCCATTTATCACTTTCACTTCATCTTTCACTGTTACTATTTGTTCTCCGTTATTTTGACTTTTTGTCTGCTCCCTCTTCAGCAATAAGACAAAAAATGTTTTTTGCCACAGTAGGTACTTTTAAGTTTACTTACTTAACCACAGTAAGTACTTTTGAGTTTTACCATGTTATAGAGGTTATGATTTAAAATGAAGAAAGGATGGAACCAATTATAAACCATGGAATAATAAGTGATATAATGATAAGCTGATTATATATATATATATATATGATAAATCCTAAGTGTATGTACTACAAGCCACAATGTGTGTAGAGAAGGGAGAGAGAGAGAGAGAGGATAGAGAGAAAAGAAGCAAAAGTGCTTGCCTCTATGGCAAAGTGCTGCCATAGAGGCAGGCTGGAGGTGAGAGGAGGGAACCAGGGGGACATTGGTGGTGGGAAATGTGTACTGGTGGAGGGATGGGTGCTGGAACACTGTATGACTAAAACTTAATTATGAACAATTTCATAATTGTATATATCATGGTAGAATAATCACTAGATCACTTGACATCCCGTTATTCATCGATTTGCTCGGGCGGGTGCCAGTAGCATTTCCATTTGACCCTATCACGTTCCAGTGTAGCCCAATGGCATCTGCTTTCTTCAGGAATATGAAGATCCTCAAACTGTTCCTTCAGGGTATTGACGAAGAAGTCTGACCATATTGTAGGTGGGGCGGCCACATGATCTTTTGACATCCCGTGGGATCCAGTCGGTAACAGCTCTAGTCCAGCAGTCATCTCCAAACCACATTACATGTCCAGCCCATCTGATTTTTGATACCTTGGCTAATGAAACAGCGTCCCCTGACTCTGGAACAGCAGTGGAGGTCGGAGTCTCGATTCCTTCTTTCACTTGAGTGAGGCGTGATATTCCAAGCATGGCTCTTTCGGTTCCTCTCTGGGAGACCTGAATAGCACTCTCATCCTGCTTTTGAAGGGCCCAGGTCTCTGAGGTGTATGTTAATGCAGGGAGAACGGTGGAGTTGAAGAGATGTGCCCAGAGCCAGAGGTTCTTTGTCTTTTTAGCTATTTCTTTTGATGCTTTTGAAGGCATTCCATGCTGCTCTCTTCCTCCTGTGCGAGCTCAGATTTTAGGTCGTTCATCATGTTGACTTCTTGACCTAGGTATACATAACTGCAGTGGAATAATAACATTTTTAAAAAGTCATTACATATGCAGAGAAAAGAGTGGTGCACTTTTGGTAGATAATACATATACTGAAATGGTACAGAAAAAGGAGTATCTTTCCTTATTTGGAGCACCCTGTTAGAAAAGGCTATTTGGACATTATGTTTTCACACATTTGAGCAGTTGGTGGCTCTTAGCCAAATCCTGTACTATTGGAATGTACCTTTCCTGGACCAGAAGATACTCTTTGACATACTCCCTGAAATTAATGTGTTGGTTGAGATGATTTAGTATAAATAATTCAGTTAAAATGTATATATAAAATTTTAAAGATTTGTCAGGTAGTTGCTGAAAACTCCTTATATTGCAGCTGCCCAAATCAGAGTCTTATAATTTCCTTTTGTTTTCAGTGCCTGTATTGCAAACCATGATCTCTAAAAGGCAAGAGGGAGAGGGAGTGGGGAAGGGGAGGAAAAGGAGAAGAGGGAGAGGTCAGGGACTGCCATAGAAGCAGGCTGGAAGGTGGCATGGTGGGAGGGAAATATACAACAGTGGTGGGAAATGTACACTGATGAAGGGAGTGATGTTGGAACATTGTGATGACTGAAATCAATCATAAACAACTTTCTAGCTATCTTATGGTGATTCAATAAGAGAGAGAGTAGAGA
>JAJIBD010002993.1:0-15115 GCA_021461705.1 Cryptotis parvus
AAAATTTTTTTGTAAAATATTTGGAATCCTTTATGATGTTCTACCTGATATACTAAATTGTAAGATGTGTATGAAGCTAATGGAATACAAATAAAACATTGCAAAGCAAAATGAAAAATGGTTGTCACCTAACGAAATCTTATGTTATTGCAGTATCTCAGTCTTTGAAAGGGTGTTTTTATCTAAGGGAGATACATCTAAGAAGAAAGACAGCAAAAGGAAAAAATATATGCATTTCTAAATGGGAACATATATAATTGAGTTATATTGCCAACAGATTCATTACCAATCTATTTTTACTTAACTGATTCATTCTAAGATTATGTCATTTATATGTGTCCAAATATAAAAAATGTATAAATGTATAAAATATATAGTTCAATTCTAATTAGCAAAGTAAAACCTTTCAGTCCAATGTAACTTAAAATTTAGTTAATTTTATATATTGCAAGTTTCAAACCTCATCTCAGATTATACACAATATCAAAAAAGCTGTTAATGTATTATTTTAATTATATTACTATCATTTTTATAAACAAAATTAGAAGTTATAGAAATCACAGCTTACTATGTTCAGATAGACACATAATTTTATTTATTTTTTTAATACTTTTGTTTTGCTTTTTTTGGGGAGGTCACACCCAGCAATGCTCAGGGCTTACTCCTGGCTGTGCACTCAGGAATTACTCCTGGTGGTGCTCAGGGGACCATATGGGATGCTGGGGATTGAACCCTGGTCGGCCGCATGCAAGGCAAACACCCTACCCACTGTGCTATCCCTCCAGCCCTGACACATAATTTTAATATAGAGAATTCTAGGTCTGTAAAAACATAACAGAAACAAAACACAATCCATCTATTTGGTTGTGAAGGTATCTGAACCTCAAGAAAAACTGATAAACAGCAAAGGGCAATATATCATGCATGTCACAATAACACATGCATAGCCTACTGTTACTGTACTCCACCATTCTAAGAAATCTGTGGTAATTCATACTAACCTGTAAAGTATGAAGAACTAGACTGTGCCAATACTAAAGAATACAAGCTGTCTTCCAGTGAGGATCCTAAAAATTTTAATCTGCAGATGTCCTAAAGGAACAACAATTGAATTAGAGAAGACATCTGTTGTAGCATTCAGTTTGAAAAAATTGCATGGTCTATTAGGTAGATAAATCATGGATTTATTTCTGCCCTAATTTTTAAATGATCTTTTAATTTTTTTAAATGTCTAAATGACTATATAAATTTTATGTCATATTTTAAGAGTACTTTGCTAGGGCAGACTAGGTATTTAGCTATTAGGCTGCTTGACTTGAATGCTGCCAAACTGTGTTTCATTCCTAGTAAAGCATGTTTCCCCTGACCACAGCTAGGAGTGATCTCCGAACAGAGTCAGGAGTGATCCCTAAGCATAGCTTGGTGTGGTCCTATACCAAAACAAATAAACACACAAGCATAAAGTGCTTGGCAACATTTTCTCCAAAATGTCCCTTCTTTGGCACTTGTCATTCTGATTATAATGTTTTAGAGCTTTGCAAACTGGACCTATTTGCCCTGGGACCCTTCTGACCTCTTGAATCTCAGTGTCCACACTCAACTCTAGAAAATTCTTAGCTATGATTTCTTTAATTAGTGGTTCTTCAATTTTCTTTTCTGTTATTTAAGAACTGATAATTCTTATTTTGTTCCTCTAACCTTACCTCATAGTTTTTTGTCATGCTGTTCATTTTCTTTCAAATGGTTTCCCATCATCTGTTGTTTCCTTCATGTTTCCTGCATCCTCACTTGCAGCTCCTGATCTGGTATTAATCTGCTTCTCAGAAAATCTACTGTGTTTTCAATATCAACAACCATGTTCATTTCTCCATTTTGTTCACTTCTGAATATAATTTTCTTATTTCTTTTCCTGTACTTTGCTTTGCTGATTGTCTGTGTATCATTTATTTGAGCTCTTTAAACCTCCTTAACATGGTGTCCTAAAATCACCTTGAGAGTTTACAGAACTGGTTGGTACTGGTAGATCCTTTGATGTTATTATCAATTGCTGGTCTTGGAGGACTTTTATACATCTTGCCAATTTACTGTCCTCCTGCTGTGCAGAAGACTAATCATTTTACGTCATACTCCTGGAGTCTTTGGTGGACTAGACTGAGTGTAGCTCTTTGTTTTTTTTTTCTTTCCCTATCTTCACCCAGTGACAGGAAGTATAATTGTAAACTGTGGGAGGTGTGATGAGTGAAGCTGTGATCTGTCATGAGTAGATATGAAGTGGTACTCTTTCGAATGTGGACGTAACCTGCCAAGAACATGTTGAGGGGGGGAGTCACATGTGTAGGCTGCCTGGACCTATATAGAAGAATGGTAAATTTTCTTCCAAATCGAAAATAAAAACCCAGGGTGTCAGCTGTTATGGTAAAATATACCTGGGTTCTTGGAGGTGAAAGCAGAGGTCCAGGATAAGTATAAGAGTCATACTGAAAAGATGCTATGGAACTATTTTAAATGTAAAGATCTAAGTGATGATTATTGACTATAATTTAACAAAATTTTATATTAACTATAGTTAAGATAGCATACACATATATTCTTAGGTTGAAACTAGATTCTAAAAGTAGATTTAGGAAACATGTATATATTATTTTTCTATAAACTTCTTACATATTTTGGGAACTATTCTTAGATAGAGCAAATGAAGATTATTCAGTTTTCATACAACTTAAAAAAGACAGACAAGCTAATTTCAATAAATATCAACAAGGTGGTCCAACTATATATGGTTCACTCTAGAAATGAGCAAGCAGATTTAGGCATACTTAAGTTTGTGTATGTATATTTAAATTTCCATTACAGGGGCCGGAGCGATAGCCCAGCGGTTAGGGCGTTTGCCTTGCAAGCGGCCGGCCTGTCCGACCTGGGTTCGATCCCCAGCATCCCATATGGTCCCCCGAGCACCGCCAGGAGTAATTCCTGAGTGCAGAGCCAGGAGTAACCCCTGAGCATCGCCGGGTGTGACCCAAAAACCAAAAAAAAAAAAATAAATAAATAAATTTCCATTACAATTGTCCTTCACAATATATTTCATTAAAAGGAATCTTATGAAACTCTATATTTTGGAGAGAATGATTAAAAATAATAGGATGGGTATGAGGTAGATAGTTGTCACATGGGAGTTGAAAGAATTAAGCAATAATTACCAGTTAATCTAAATTTTCTCCTAAGAATCATGCTATTGCATTTTAAAATGTTTTACTTCTGCTTACCGGACTACTGATTAATACGGAAAAAAAGAAAGACTTAGTTCTAAAACACTTGGTAAAAGAAAAAGTAATCCAATAAAATTACCATCTGATTTTTGGACACTAGTTAATAAATATTTTTCTAGTAATATCTTGTTTTATATCTAAATATACAAAGATTTTAGCATAAGTAGTACTTTTTAGTATGTCAATATACTGTCTGTGATATTTGAGACCTAGTTAGCATTTTTATTGGACTCCTGTGTTAACATTTGCAGAAATAGACTGTTATTAATTACCAATTTAAATCCATACTTTGATACCATGGGTCACTATTAAATGGGTCATTTCAGCAGTAATAGCTCTTACTAAAAGCGATACTTCAATTTCAGCATATTTCTGTGTTAATAATTAAAGCGTGCATGTACCACAACCTATTTGTCATGGTAACTAGACAGCATAAGACATTAACATGATTCCCTCTTGATGAAAGACACCATTCCATTGCACTGTCATTTTCAAAAGCGTTTCACTTCTCTTAATCTTGTCTAATTAAAGGAAACTGGTTATTTGCTTGTCATGTAAAAATAATAATTTCATATCTTAACTGTAATCTGGGGAGGTATGATGGCTAAATTTGCTAGTTGACTCTGTAGGAAGTATTGCATATAATTCATTGTCTTTTTTGTTAGTTCTGCAAAATATACTAGCACTGGCATCATTTGCAATGAAGAGAATTCCTCTGTGCATATTCATCTTTAAGAAATCTCAAATGTAAAATGTTGCAAAAAATTTCTTTTGCTTCAGCTCTTATTTTCCTATCCTGTAATCCAAAGAGATAACTAGAAAATTTAAACAGTAGGTTAGACAATAGCATCCCTGAGAGTAAAGGTTTGTCTTTATTAGCTTAACTGTGGGATCTGACCAAAATTACCTATATCCTTGCATTCCAATTTTTTTCCCAGTAATGTATAAAATTTTCCTTCTGACTTTGGAGTGTTATTAATTAGTTATAGATTAATATTTTAAGTATTATTAATTATAGATTAATAGTATTCACTGTATCACTCTCTTCCCGTTGTTCAAGAATTTGCTCTAGCGGGCACCAGTAACATCTCCATATGTCCATCGCAAGCAAGTGTAGCCCAAGGGCATCTGCTTGCTTCAGGGACAGGAAGAGCCTCAGACCATTCTTCAGGTCATGGAATTGAGGTCCATAATTGTTACTAGTTTTTGGCATAACAAATAAAACACTGGTATCTTGCCAGGCTCTGCCATTTAGGTATAATCTCAGTAGAAGGCTCTCATCTCAAGTGTATTAACCTATAGTATTATTTATAGTATTATTTAAACTTACAGTAAAGCTTAAATCAATAACACTTTTAACTCCAGAAAGTTATTGGATTAACAAATAAACATTATGATATCAGTTTATAAATATACTGATATCAGTATATTTTAATCCAAATATTTTACAATATTTAAGTAATTTAAAGAGTAGATATAAAATATTTTAGAACTATACTTTAAAACAAATGCTTAGTATCAAATGTAAATCACAGAAACCGAATAAGTGAGAAGTAATTTAGAAATAGCAAACCATCTCAGCAAAGTTTGTACTCAAGAGCTCTTTGTAAAGAATTATTTACTTTTAGATTCAGAGACACATAGATACACACAGACACACCACAAACATAAACATACACATCTCTCTCCCCATATGTATACATATATATCAACTTTCTATATTAAAATATTACTGCAAATATTTAAATGTGTACTTTCTAATCATTTTTATTTCTAATGATTTATTTTAATAATTTGTTAGAGCTACAAAATATTTTATTTCATAATATATTTGATTATTATCTTTATGGCTTATCTCTCAAGTATTCAGAGATCCATAACTTTAATTATATATCATCCATTCTGACATTTTTAGTAAAATCCCCAAATCTAGAAATCCTTCCTTATCTATATAAGAAGGCAAATTTAAGACTGTAAAATCGTGCCTACTCTAGTTAAAGAGTGTGGTCGTATTTTTCTCTATCTGGTTCATTACCTGACTTAATTCCTCACTGAATTACAATTTCCTTCATATATTGATTCATCCTCTTCTCTTCTATGTGCCTCACTGAAAGCTGATGCAAACACAATCTCAATATTTATTCTCTCTAAAATCGGGGGTGGTGCAGAGAGTGTAAGATTCTCTGTGCATTGTAGATTATTTACAATAGTCCTAAATTCTACTCTTTTGATATCTGAAATGCAGTTCTAATTGTGACAGTGAAGAAATTTCTGCAAATACAATTAAATGTCTCCCTGAGGATAAACTGAAATAAATAAAAAAAAGAGAAACAAGCAAAAAACAAAGGGGCCGGAGCAATATCACAGTGGGTAGGGCTTTTGCCTTGTGCAAGGCAGAAAGGAGTTCGATCACAGGCATCCCACATTGTCCCCAGAGCACTGCCAGGAGTAAATTCCTGAGCATTGCTGGGTGTCATAAAAAAAAAAAAAAACCCTGAAATGAAAATCACAAGTAGAATGGAATGCTTTACTATCAGTGAATAAGCAAGATATGGATTATCAGATACAGAACACTTATTACATGAAAACATTTGAATATTTCTAAGAGACTATGTCTGATGATGATAGATCACTGATATTGTTCTTTTAAATATTGCAATGTTAAGCTATGGTTTCTGGAGATACAATAGCCTTATTTTTGTAAATCTAAAATTGGAGCCAAGAAAAGGAAGCAAAGGAGCAGATAGAAAGATCCCAGATTCCAAAATCTATTGGTCAGTTAATGAATCAGATATCTTAAAAGTATTTCAACTGATTTCAACTGAAACAAAAGTAGTTTATTTAGCCATTAAGCAAGCATAAATATGTTTTGTGATTTAAATAGCAAATTAGATATGGCAATAAGGAAATATTATTAAATTTACGTTGATTTAAATATCTCTTTGTTGCTATGCATTTTTTGTTTTTGATAATTTAGAATTTAAAAATCTTTCCCCAAACCTGGTCTCATTTTAGTTTAGTTTCTCAGATTTAGACAAAATATTTTTCCACAAATTAAAAATATTCACTCTAGTTCAAAAGTGCAAGATGTACATATGAGATTGATATGAAAAGTTTTGTATAAAATCTGAATCTAGACTAATTCAAAGGTAATATAATATTTACTCATGATGTAGAGGTGATATTTTTCCCTAAAGTTTTGATTATTTTTGCTGTATGACATCTATTTTCAATCTGACTTCAAGGTTTGTAATGCACTTTTCTGGATTGGGTCTGAATCATATTGTTGAAATTCAGATATATCACAAGCTACTCTACTGTATCAACATGAATCATAGATCTTCATGGACTTTAATCTTAAAAAAATGAATTTCAAGAAAAAAAATTCTGTCTCTTGAGTAAATGGTGACCTTTCACTAAAAAGAAACACTCTCTCCTCCATGCAATGTTATTAAACTTCTTTACTTCAAATGAATAAAGGCCAGAAAAATTACTTTTTTATTCCCATATGAGCCTGATAAAATTTTGAGTGTACCTATAGATAAGTTTTATTTTATTATTATTTTATTATATTTTATTATTTAATAATAAAATATAAATTTATTATTATTTTATTTATTATATTTTATTATTATTTATTATTTTATTATATATATGATTTATTATTATTGCCTTATAAATAATCCCCTTTTAAAGAAGTAAGCTGATTAATCAACATGACACAGGAACCTAACATGAAATCACAAGAACGTGGAATATCCCAAAACTTTCTTCAAGCATTACATTAAACAAATGTGTAAAAATACAGGTATATTCACAATGGAGACCGACAAATATAAAGAACTGGATTTTTAATGTTTTTAATGTCATTTTTAATGTCTTGCTCTGAAGTTTTTATGAAGTATAATACCTTTCAAGAATTACCAGAGAGCTACAGAATTGAAATAGATGTATATTTAATTTTTACATGTTCTCTGACTCCACCTGTCATCTTTCTATATTAAAACTTTTAGTGATTCACTTGTATCACTTCACTTATATTCCTGTTGTTCATCAATTTGCTCAAGTGGGCACCAGTGACATCTCCATATGTCCTGTCACGTGCTAGTGTAGCCCAAGGTCATCTGCTTGCTCCTCAAACCAATCCTTCAGGTCATGGGAATGAGGTCCATAACTGTTACTGGGTTTTGGCATATCAAATACAACATGGATAGCTCGCCAGGCTCTGCCATGCCAGGAGAATGATCATTACAGTGTATTAATGTGAAAGATCCTCGGAAGGACCTGTTCCTAACTTCCATTATTATCTAAGAATGTCACGCGGCCATTCTGTGGCCACATGCCAGCACATCTGTGGGTTTAGAGTGTCCTCTTCCAGTGGCTGGGTGTGGTGGTTGGGGAGCTCACAGCAATGCCCTCCAACATGGAGGTGGAGGAATGGAAAGAGGAGCCCAAATCCTTGCTCCAAGTTCGGCCAGTGTGGACCCCAGTGTGGTTTAGGTGAGCGAAACCTAGGTGCTGTGTTGGACTTGGCCAAGTGGAGCAGCCCATGGAGTTCCAAGAGAATGGCAAATGGCTCGGCCAGTCCCTGGCTGATTCCAACATAGCTCCTAGTGTTCACTCACTTGTGCTGGTGGGGCAGGGCACTGGCCGGACTTGGAGCGGGGATTTGGGCTCCTCCTCCAATTCCTCCACCTCCATGCTGGAGGGCATAGCTGCTATCTCCCAGCCACCGCACCCCAGCATCCGGAAAAGAGACACTCCAGACCCACATCTAAGCAGTTAGGCCCCACATGGAGCAGCCCATGGAGTTCCTTTCAGTGATTACAAATATTTTTCTTTTAAAACATAGACATTCTTAGCATTATTATTTGCCTTTCTCCTCCTTTCAAACTTCATTTCTTTCCTTTCCAGTTTATATTTTTACAATCAGAGATTATAATAATCTCCCTTAAAACACGCTCACATCCTTTAACACCTCCTCCTGCACTGACTGGGAAAGTATCACTGCTAGACCCTCATTCTGTACAAATGCAGCTAACATGAATGGAGAAAAAACTTTCAACCCTTTTGGTTTTTCCTTAATTTTTTTATACTTTTATATGACATGAAGTATTTATTTACATGATGTTACACGATATAATTATTTCTTTTTTTTAATACCACCATGAGATATACGATTACAAAGATGTCATGTTTGGGGTTTGGTCATACAGTATTCCAGCACAAATCCCTCCACTATTGCCCATTTCCCACTATGTCCCCAATTCCTTCCTACCTCCCTAGTCTGCCTCTATGGCAGTTTCTTTATCTCTCTTTCTCTTTCTCTCCTCCCTCTCTCCCTCTCCTCTCTCTCTCTCTCTCTCTCTCTCTCTTTCTCTCTCCCCCTTCTCTTACACATTGTGTATTGCAATAAATATATTTAGCAGAATGCCCAAGAACTGATACCTGTATAAAGAAACTTTGGTATATCTACACAATGGAATATTATGCAGCTATTAGGAAAAATGAAGCTATGAAATTTGCCTATAAATGGATGAACATGGAGAGCATCATGTTGAGTGAAATTAGCCAGAATGAAAAAAAACAGATATAGAATGACTGCATTTATTTTCTTTTTTAGGTCAAGGCAATGCAATTCTCAGGGGTCCGGTGCAGTTCCAAAATGGCTTTTAATAGTGCAAAAGCTCTCCCACAGCAATCCAATATAATGAACTAACTCTAGCTCTGTTCCTGTAGTCTCAGCGTAGCCAGAGTGGTAGTCTCCTGGTAAATTCTAACTGTCCCACGCTGGGTGCAGTGGGTATAAAGAGGAGCTGTGCCCAATCTAGAAAACATAGAAGTCTTAGTAGATGTATAAGTCAGAAGTTATTCAATCAAGGTGACTTCTGTAACTGCCACCCCCTCTAGCAGTGTGTACATAGAAGAGAGGTCTCATTAGAATGAAACTTGACTTACGTAGATTAAGCTGGGAGTGGGCAAAACAACAAAACTCCCAGAATAGCTAAACCTGTCCTCCAACATGATTTAACAATTAAGCCATTAATGCTTATTTAATAAAAGCTAATAAACACACTAAGGGAAATACAAGTTAACCACCATTTAAAGTATGGTATTTCCTTCCTGCCCTCCTTATTTGTTAAAATGATGGTAGCATATAACTTTTCCCTTTTGCTTTAGGCGATTTGTAGGCACCTCTTTTGCAGAGATTAAAGTGCTGATTTTTTAGTGAATTCATTAAGGAGAAAGTGACTAATTCTGAGCATTAATGGTGAGCTTATGGGAATGACAATTTATTTCATTGTAAATTCAGAAAACACCCGTGTCAAGGTTGTAATATAAAATTATTGTAACATGTAACAGATAATAAAAAATTATCTCTTAGAGGTTTTGAAAACAATGAAGAAATTTGAAAAGAATCTGAACCACAAATTGCTATTGTTCTACTCAGTTTGGGATGACATCTAGGAGAATCTGTCTCTCTTAGCTCATCTCCTCACATCACCTATGTTCAATGTTGTTCTCAATTTAGTTATTTATTCATCACCTCTCCATGGTAACTTTCCTCCACTTCTTCCTCCAGCTCCCCTATAAAGTTGTATTAATAATTTAGTGTAAAATTCAGGACTTCTATTTTATAGCACTACAATTCATTACCTCTTTATTACATACTCTACTACACAATTAGAAAGACTTGCCTATCAAAATCTTTGAAACTGTTGAGACCTGAAATATAGTACAATGTGGGTGACACTTGCCTTATCCATAACTGAACAGGTTCAATTTCCAGAACCCCAAATGTTCCCCCTGAGTTTTGCTAGGAGTGATCCCTGAGCTTTAAGTCAAGAGAAACCAGATTTAAGCTGGTTGTGGGTCAAACAACAAAGGGTCTTGTGGATTGTAATAACTGTACTGTAACCACTGTACATACAGAATTTAGCACACTATTGGGACATGCTATTTATTCAGAAAAGACTTTGCAATTAAAAACCAGTTTTATGACATTTCATATTAAGCTATTATGATGTGTATCAAAAAATATTGGAGAAAATTTAAAAAATCTTAAAAAAAGACGCAGAGAGTAACTCTTAAAAACCTTTTTTAGGGGATCAAAAGGGAAAGCTCTCATTGTTCTTCCCTTGTGTGATTACATGTGGCAAGAATAATCTTAACTTTTTTTCTGTCATTTTTTGCCTGGGAACTGCCATCTGCAATCCTAGAACCTAAAGAGTTTCCAGCTACAAGTTAGGTGTGCTTGACTACTGCAATGGAAAATGGACATGCCTTTAACAGTCTTCTACCTAAATCACCTGTGAGTGTCACAGCCTTATTTCCCTTCTCAGCAGGACAATAAGGGAATGTGGGGACAGCAACCTTAAGAGCAAACAACCCTTTGAGAGTGTGACACCCTCATCATCCCAACAGTAAAAACCATGAAAGGAAGGGAAAGTAGAGTGGAGGGGAAAAAATCTTTATTATAAAAAAAAATTGCAATTTTATATGGGAATATGTGCTAATGAAATGTATGATGAAATTATATACTATTTGATTTAAACAAGGAAGCATCTAGTCATATGTAGACTTCAGCTCTTTCCATAGATTGGCAAAAAATAAACAAAAAACTAGTCATGCTGGAATTGATAAAAACCGTATCTACCAATTGTCTCCCCAAACAGCTGAAGACTAATAACGCAAAGAAAATATTAATGGTACAGATTACTGAAACTATATATGTAGTACAACTAAAACATGAAAATAGAAAATCAATATCTATATGATATAATATTGATACATCTGGGCAAGGCAGCTGTGCTTGAAAGAAAATTATACTTATTTTATACCATAAGAAGAAAACAATACAAGAAGTGTTTTTAAGAAATATATTGTTTTTCTTATTGAAAATTAGGCTCATACATTAACATCAATTTGTGAAGTTAAAGTGAAGTTTAAGTGAAGTCACAAAGATATGTGAATTACAATCTTATAAAAACATTAGGATAAAGCACATTTTGTGTATACAAGTAAAATTTATTATCCAGAATTATTTCCCTTAAATAGATTTGAGTGTTATTCTTTGAAACACATTTTTATAATATACTTATTTTAGACAAAATCTGTTTTTAAAGTCATACTTATTCAGTATTAGAGATGCTTAATAATAATATAATTTATGTATAATCATAATGTACTTGAGTTATACATCTAATTTTATGAAAAAAGTAAATGACATCAAAGCATTTATGTAGATTTAAATGACAGCAAATTTAAATGACAGCAAAGCAAAAATCAATTTATTTAAAAAACATTGTTCATATCACAAATGCTTTTTTTTCACAATTGCTGTTATGAGTCAGGATTTCAAATGAAGACATTTGTTTATGATTGCCAAGAGCACACAACATTTATTCTTGATATATAAAGATACTTTAGTATATCATGCTACACATTCACCAATTTTAATAGCAAAAAATTGTTGTCTTGTTTATTCTTTAATTTTGTTACATACCCCACTGTTTATTTATCTTTGTATACTGTATTTATTAAATGTATCCTGATGCTAGATCATTTTTAATTTTTAGAATAAATTAAAAAATGATTTTCATTTTTAGTATGTTAAAGTATTTATAAATTACTGGAAAATGATAAATGACATTAAAAAAGAAGTGCATTTTAAGTTGCATGCTCTTAAATATCACTCTTAAAATAGTTAATTTCACTAGCAACTTACTTCATTAACATTTTAGAAATAACATACATGGTTTTATAAAGATAGCTCAAAGTCTTGGAGTGTCTGTCATGTGTATAGAAGACCTAATCCAATGCAGGTACTACATACCCTGCACAGCAAGAATTGGAATGGAGGATCCAGACTCTGTCATTAGATATGATGGTCCCCTAAAATATCCAGAGTGACTCTAGTGGCCTTAGGTATGGTTAGACCTCAACATCCAGTATCACTGGGCCTCTGCACCAACCGTCATGCCTACACAGCTGGGTTGAATGTGATGGGGAGAGTCTCTGGCTCAGTAAGAAAAGCTCTGTAAACTCATTTCCTAGAAAAGAATGCACAAGAAAAAGAAGTCATATTATTAGAACATATCTCCTTAAACATAGACTTTATATGATGCAGAGCACAATTTTCTTGATAAGTAAGGAAAAATTCAGGAGCATACAGTAAGTTAAAGTTGTCATAGAGATAATCAAATGATCAGCATTTTTCCCTTTAATTTCCACTTTAATGAAAAAATATGGCTCATAAAATTTGAAGGTATGTTTAAAAGCCTGTTGTTCTGTAGAATGCACAAAAAATTTATTAAAACTTAAAAGTCACAAACATAAGGGCCAGAATGATAGCACAGCAGGTAGGATGTTTGCCTTGCATGCAACTGACCTGGGTTCGATCCCTGGCCTCCCATTTGGTGCCCTGAGTACTACCAGGAGTAATTCCTGAATGAAGAGCCTGGAGGAACCGCTGAACATTGCCTGGTGTGACCCCAAAAAATGTCACAAACATAAGTCTCTGTGAGATTAACAGACCTAGCTAGCTTGGGATCTTTGCTGTTTAATCCACTTACAGTTTAAGCTATTTACATGTCCTAAGCCAGGGTTCATGCTAAGAACACCTCTCTTATGTGTAAACAATGATGAAGGGTGTGGCAGTTACAGGAGTTATTTTGTCTCTGAATTAATAGCTTCTGAAATATTATTATCATCTCTAATATGATATCATGTTATCTAGTTTGGGCAAAGTTACTCTTAATTCCTACTGGTTCCAGTGTGGGACAGTCAGAATTTACCAGGAAACTACCAACCTGGCTATGTTGAGACTAAGATTTAAGGTTAAACTACTATTTAATATTAAAGGAGGGATCATACTAGTTTGCCCTCAAGCAGACAAGCATGACCCTTTCAGTAAAAGAGGACAAGACACTCAGAATCACATTTGTGCAGAGTAGAAATAGAAGGACCTTGTGGGTACCACCTAGATTGCATGAAGGCCTTGACATTATAATGTGTTTCTCTCTATGAATATGCATTCATTAAGATGTATTTTTACATCTTAATGATGAGGCCTGCCACCCCAAAAGAACTTAGCAAGAAGCCAGAGGAACCCCAACACCATGAGGGCTTCCATTTTCGACATCCAGACTTCACAGCTCTTCAGAGCTCCACCCATCAGAAAAGTTGATCTCTCCCCCATTGTGGTTCATCAGTATATGTACAAGATGAGAGCCTACTATTGAGAGTATACACCCACACTGCAGAAACTGGCAAGTTATCTGTGTTGTATTTGATATGCCCCAAATCAGTAACAATTATAGACCTCATTCCCATGACCTGAAGGAATGGTCCAAGGCTCTTCTTGTTCCTGGTTCTTGTTCCTGGAGTGAGCAGATGTCCTTGGTCTACACAAGTAAGAAACAGGTTGTATGTAGATGTTACTGGTGCCTGCTTGAGCAAATTGATGAACAACAGGAAGACAAGTGATACAAGTGATACAAGTTGTTTTTTACTGGTTTGAGTTATTGCTACCAGGATAGCCAGTAGCAACTTTGCCTTTGTATGTCTAGGTCTCTGGACCATGGCTGACAAACCTGAATCAGTCAGTGGGTGTTTCCACAGGGGCTTCCAGTCAGGACAGAGGTGAGGATCTCAGTTCCATCGTCAATGAAATCTGGTAACTTTTGCTTCCTTGAAATGGGCTTCTCTCTTGGGTGGGGTGCTTTTGATGGGGTTTCAAGAGGTATGAAGTATTTTGACATAAGAGATCACTTGTATCACTTGTATCACTTGGCTTCCTGTTGTTCCTCAATTTGCTCGAGTGGGTACCAGTAACATCTCCATACGCCTTGTCAAGAGCAAGTGTAGCCCAAGGGCATCTGCTCACGCCAGGAACATGAAAAGCCTCAAACCATTCCTTCAGGTCATGGGAATGAAGTCTATAATTGTTACTTGTCGAGGACGCTGCTGGGTTCCCAAAAGTGCCGGGAAGCGAAGTTCCCTTCTACCTCCAAGCCGGTGGGGAATGGATGAAGACTCAGGAATCCAATGCAGTTTTAAAGGGGCTTTACTTATCACAGGTTCAGACATACAAATCAACAATAGGGAAAACCCTGTGCTTAGGAACCTGGCTAGAACCCCAGCCACGTGAAGGCCAAAATGGCGGACACCACGTGTTAAGGCCCTGTAAAGAGGAGACAAAGACAAGACTCCCAAGAAGGGTGCGAGCTCACAAAGAGAGAGCCCAAAAAATAATGAGTGCAAGAGAGGAAGCAGGCTAGTTTTATACCCCCTGTAACTCACACCTCCCTCCCACTATTATGGAAAGCAGGAGGGTCAAATGCCTTCAGGTAATTTCTTCCAGCACCTCACCTAGGCCCTTTTGTATGCTAATGTCTTGAGCCAAGATCTGCCTGGAAATGCCTTTAGGGTAGAGAAGGGGGTTTCTGAGATGACATGTCTCTGTACCAAAGACTAATACTAATGCCAGTTAAATATTTCTCCACGCCTTCACAAGTCTCATCTACTTCATGGTAGTTTTGTATTTTAGTTGCCTTTGAGTTATCAGGGAGCCATGCTGCTTGCTTGGAGGCAAACAGCATTTCTCTCTGGTCTAATTACTTAGAGATCCAATGTGGCCAGGCAAATATGCTGGTAAGATCTAGCTAGTCCCATGATGATTGTGTTAGCATGAGAGAATATTTATACCAGCTAGTACAGAATACATGGTCAGATATACTGCCACATTTAGACTCCCCCTTATCTACGAAGGGATTTGCAGGCAGCAATCCAGAGCAGATGCAGAGGCTCTTAGAGGAGTCCTGCAACAGTTACTGGTTTTTGGCATA